>MU226024.1:1165343-1205232 GCA_018584345.1 Thuja plicata
GTTCAAGAGAGGTACTATGAATATGCACCTATGATTGAAGATGAACCCAGACCTAGCAGCAAAGATACTATTATTGAAGAAATGTTTGATTGCATTGATGTCTCATGCAATGACCCTGAATCAAGCATAGAAGAATCACATATTACAGAAGAAGAAGACACACCTAAGGTTCCAAAATTCACATCCAGATACCGCTCTAAAGATGACATCATTGGAGATCAGAGCAGTAGTGTTTTGACTAGATCTAAAGCAAAAGGTTTAGCAATGGATGAAGAGGTATGCTTACTTTCACAGATTGAACCTTTAAGAGTTGAAGATGCTTGTAATGATTAAGTGACTGATGAATGGTTGACTACTCTACTTCTAGAGTAGTACCTATACCTAAAGGACTATGGCGCCCTTTTCCATTGATGTCAAAGGGGGAGTATATAGTAAGGGGAAGTATGTACTAAGGGGGAGCATATACTCTGGGGGAGTATATACATGGAACAAAAACACAGACAGAGGAACTAAAGTAGTTTAGAGAAATATTTGATGAGGATATTGAAAAGATTGTAAAAGAAACAGGACACCATGAACAATGGATTTTTTTTATATCATATGTTGCCATCAATGTCAAAGGGGGAGATTGTTGGAGATTTGATTCTGAGTAGTTGATTGATTGTATGTTTGTCATTGATGAAAACATATAATACACAGTAGTAATTCTGTATGTACTTATCAGAATGATGATATGAAGAATTTCATGGATAGATACATGTTTTTGACATGTTTATTATGTTATGTTCATACACGCAAACCTAGATATGATGTTTTTGTAAAGTTATGTAATTTTTTTATTGGCAATTACAGTTCTGGAAGTGTAACTGTTTAGGGCTGACATATATCACATGTTTCTTGAGTTGTGCCTATCTTATGTATATGCATGTGTATATTCATGATTAGTTATGAGTTGATCATATTAATCCAAAGGCGCCAAACATGTTTCAAGAAGATTGCAAAGTTAGATTTAAATTGGTGAGGCCGACTTAGTGAAGCGTCGCGTCTATTCAGTTTTTACTTGCGCCATTGTAATAATGCTTGCATGCTTAGTAGAGCTAACAAGGATGTTATGAAGAGTTTTCTTACAAGTCCCGTGATCTCATACTATGAGGAAGATACTTATAGCAAGTCAAAGGTGACATGCTAAGTGTGAATGATACGAAAAGAGAAGAAAGATGTACAGAGTAGATTATCAGAGTTGGTTCATTCATCAAGAGTCTATGTGAAGAAGAAGTGAAAGATTGCAATACATTGGAATTGTTCAAGATATCAGGTCTACTCTACATTTCATCATCATATATAGTGCATATCTATTATACAGAAGGTTGTAGCCTTCACCATCAAGCAGTGAGATTTTGGACAGTGAGTCCACCACCCCTAACAGGGTTACTTGTAAAAGACTCCTAACAGGGTTCGACCCTTAACCAGGTCACTATACTTATTGAATTATAAAGTACAACTCCTAACAGGGTTGAGATATCTTCTAACAGGGATTACTATAAACAAGTAGAGTTCATTGTGGGTGCTAATTCCCACCAGAGTTTTTACCATTTGGTTTCCCCATAATCAAATTGTGTGTTGTGTATTGTGTTATCTGATTAAGCATTTACTTTGTTGTATTCTGAAGTTAAAGAAGTAAAGTTAATAATAACTGATTTACCCCCCCCCCCCCCTTCTTAGTTATCCTTTGAGACTNTTTCCCCCCCCCCCCCCCTTCTTAGTTATCCTTTGAGACTATTCTAACAATGGCGACTCCGTTGGGGACTAATGCAGTAAATTTTCATAACTAGCCAGTAAGTTGATCATTGGAAGCATAGAGTTTCTCAAGTTTGGTCCTTTGTCATTTGTTTTATATTGAAGAGTTCTATATTTGCAATTTTTCATATCTATTAGTGTTGTGATCCCAACTAGTGCTCAGTGGCAACTCTGAGTAATCTCTCCAGCAGTGCTAAGTATTAAACAAATCATTTTGTCACACACTTTCAAATATGAGTTACAAAAGGACTAGGTCTCAGTCAAAGAGACATCCTAAAGATAGGTTGGGAAATGATTTCCCAACTAAATCCAAGTCTGATCATCCTAGAAGAGAAAGGGATACCAGAGGTACCCCTCAAGATGAACAAAAAAGGGAAGATATTAGAGAAGAAAGACCAGTCCAATGCAGCCAAAAAGGAAATGCATCTAAATATGAAGAAGTTGAGGCTGTAGATGTGGTGCAAATGAAGATTATTGTTCTTCTAATGAGAGAGAGGAAGAAGAACTTGTTTCTACTCTTCCATATCCTGATAGTATGGGTGCAAAACTTGCTGAAGTGGAAAGATTGATCTGGTAGCATGTGGCCATAAGATAACGAGGAGAGAAGGAAAAGTAAAATATGATCAGACATGATTAGCTCTTCCTTGAATAAAGAATGAGGAGATTACTAGAGTTAGAGGCAATGAATTATGTTGAAAAGCCTCAGAGATTTGAAGAGGAACCTTTCATTCAAGTGGTTGATCATCAAGGCTCTAAATATAAAGGAAAGAGGAGGATGGTAGGGCTTACAATAGAAGAACCTAAAAATATCAAAGCTCCAGTAGATCAAATTTCTAAGTTGGACATTAATCTTTAAAAATAAAAAAAAGAGAAAGAAATAATGCTAAAAATGCTTGGGAAAGTTGAGGCTGATGCTACTACTTTATAGATGAAGAAGAAAATTGATTTCCTTTAGTAGTCCTCTGGGTTTACTCATCTTGGTGGTGAGGGAGCTACAACATCAAACTCCGATTCCTTTGCTTATCAAGTTAAGACTTCATATCAAGGAGGACCTCCTCATGAAGAAAGGTACAAGCAATTTTCATTTCAAAATATTCTTGGTTATCCTAAAACAATTCCTAATGAAATTAGGTATAAGCTTCCTAAATTTGCTGGGAACAATGTAATCACATGTGAGGAGCACCTAAAAAATTTCAAACATGTCATGGATGATTATAATTTTAGACATGAGGATGTAATTATTAAACTCTTTGTTCTATCTCTAGTTGAGGATGCTATGGATTGGTTTGAGGCATTACCTCATCATTCCATAAGATCTATGAATGCACTAAAGGATTATTTTAAAGAACAATATGGTGATAAGACTGCAAGTGAGGGTGTTGTTGAATTCAATGCAAGATTCCAAAAGGATATGCATAGGATTTTTCAAAAGATAAGGCTTGATGAAGAGGTATGTCTTGTTAACTATTTGAGTGCTTTTGATGCTTCAATAGGATATTCACTCCAAGACAAGAATCCAAGAAGACTTGGTGAAGCGTATAAGACTACTGTCAATATAAAAATAAACATACAGGTATCAGGAAAGATGGGTAAAGGGGATGATGGGAAGTTACTAAGATAAATTAGAAAGAATTAGAAAGTACGAATCCTAGAATTCCAAACAATAATAGGTCATCCTATAACAATTATAATCCTCAAAATAGGATGCAAAACCACCCATATGACACCCAATACAAAGATGAGAAACCTATTCTCCCACAGGGAAAGGACAAGCCTGATAAAGGAACTCCTGATCGTCTACAAAGAAATTTTGCTAACATGAGTTGGGAGGACCCTTGGTGTGAAGATTTTTGCTCTCCACATGACCCTAATTATTGTTTAGTTACTTTTCAAGAACAACAAGAAAGAGAAGAAGAGGATAAACACTATGATAGAAGTGGTTGTGCAATGACATGTTCATAATTAAAGGGTGGAGAAGAAGATGATGATATGACTACACACCAGGATGTGATTGCATCTAATGATGAAAAGGAAGTAGACATTGATAATGTATAGTGCAATGTTGCAAAAGGTAAAGAACCTTTTATAGTAAGTAGACCTTCAGATGCATAAATTTCTCAAATCACATCATACATGGTTGCTCAATCCTAGAGTAACTATAATTTGAGAAATAAGATATTTGGTATTGCAGATGAAAAACCAGATGGTATCTTTATGAAAGAGACAGGAGCAAGCCCTAAGAAGACATCAGAAAATGAAAAAATTGTTGAGGGTGTAAAGAAAATAAAGGTTAGAAAAGAGGATGCACCAACTAATCCAAATCTAGACCATAAGGTGACACCAGAGATAAGGGTGTCCAAAAAAGGATAAAAAAGAGGTTGAGCCAAACAAGGCTACACAGGCTGAAGATAAAAGTGTTGTCACTATGAAGCAGGATATCTCTGACAACATGTACTCCTCTGTTGATATGGGACAATTATTTTCACAGATCTTTGTCAGAGTTCATTTTTTAGAAGTTATGAGAATAGATGAACATAAGGAAAATTTCCTTGCATGGATAAATAGTGTTTCTTCTGCAAGGCCCCTAGAGTCAGAGATGGGTGATAAGAAGGGATTTGATAAGGATAAATCTGATAAAACCACTTTTTCTTGACCTTAGTTATTAAAGGTAAGTGATGCAGGAGCATCTTGGGTCCTTGGCAATCCTGCTCAACCAAAAATATGTTTATTGTATTCCTTAGTTTGTTCTCTATTGCTTGGCATCTGTTGCTCGGCATGCTTTCCGAGTTGCTTGATCATGCATGTTGTTATTTCTCAGCTCTTCTTTGGCTGAGTGCTCTGTTTCTTGGTCATGTCCTTGCCGAGTTGGTTTATTTTTGGAGTTGGAGCTATGTCCGACTTCTTCATTTAATTTTTGTGGCTGGATTTATTTGGGATCTATCTTTGGGATTCATGGAGACCTAAATCTGGGTCTCTCCTTTGGTTTTGAGCGCCAACCTCCTTGTTGGTATCTTGTATATATTCTTTTGTATGTTCTTATTTTGGTAGCAAGTCTTAGAGCAACAATGCAAATGTTAAGATATTAAAGATCTAATATCTCTGTTGTAAGGAGATCGAATTGTAATATATTTCTTTGTATATGGCCATAAATAGGAAGGCCTTACAGCCTGGCATGTATTAAAATTGATGAATTAATAATAAATATCCCTGCATTTCTCTTATCCTACTATGTGTTGTGTTAATTTAGCATTATATTTGCAAGCTGGATGGTTTTGGGTGTGCCCTAGGCCCCGTCTCCAACCTCCTTACGTCAGGTGGTATCAAAGTGAGTTGAGATTCATGGTTCCTTCTTGTAAACTCTAAAGATATTTGTTGTAGAGTGGTAGGTTGTGATATGACCTACAATTGTAGAGAGTTTCAAGATGGTTCGTGGGAGAGGAAATGTTGATCAAGGTCTAGCTGATATGCTTAGACAGATGGCTACAAGATTGGAAGCTGCTGAAATAGCCCAGCGCAGAGGAAGACATCTTGAATATGTTAGTGATGGTGAATTTGAAGAGGTTCAAGATGAATTTGCACCTACACCTATGATGGACCAGGAAGAAGAGAGATTCCTAAGAGCTTTTACAAGTTTGAAATCCACACCTCAGTTTAATCCTCCTGAGTATAGTGGAAAATTGGATTTTGATGAATTGATTGACTGGATCACTGAGATGGAAAAATATTTTGAATATGAGAATGTTTTAGAGGATAAGAAGGTGAAGATTGCAAGCACAAAACTAAAAGGTCATGCATCCTTATGGTGGGAACACCTGCAATTGGATAGCAAGAAGAAAGGTAAAGACAATATCAAGGTATGGGATAAGATGGTTCACAAATTGAAAGGTAAATTTCTACCTTGTGATCATCAGATTAACCTAATCTGGCAAATGCAAAGTTTGAAGCAGAAGGACAAATTAGTCAAAGACTATACTAAGGAATTCTAGAGATTAAACATCACATCTAGACATGTTGAAGATGAAGTGGGAAGAGTTGCAAGATATCTGAATGGCTTGAGGATTTCAATACAAGATGAGATCAGTTTGATCAAAATGGAAGGTATTGAAGAGGCATATCAATTTGCCCTAAAAGTTGAAGAAAAGTTGAATAGAAGATATGAACAAAGACAAAGAGGTAGAGGTGGTAGATTCCCTAGAGGAAGAGGTAGATCTCATGGTGAAAATAGTAAATCTGAACCAAACAAGTCAAAAATAGACACTAGTCAAGACAAAGGAAAGACTGAATGGAAAGGTGGAAATTCATACCGAGAAAGAGGCAATTATTCCATAGGTGGATATAGCAGAAGAGGGTTCCAAGTAACTTTCTACAATTGTGGGATTTATTATCATGCAAGGGATTTGGAGGAATGATGGTTGCTTGAGGTGAATATGGAGGATCATGACAAGGAGTTGATAGGAAACTTCGATCTTGAAAAGGATCTTTGGATGGTGTAGAGAGGTTGCTTTGCTCTTGATTTCCAATATGCTCATTGGAAATGATGGAAGGGATAACTTGATCTTGCTTGGGAAGTGGACAAGATATGAAACTTGGAAGGGTACTTTGTTCATGAAATGGAAGGATATCAGATTGGAAGACATGAAAGGGTGCAAGGGGATCATCAAAAGCTTCTATGGATATGGGACCTTCATAAAATATGGGAGGGGATTGTATAGAATCTTGATCTTGATCTTTATTGATATTTGTTTCTTTTATCTATGGGTTATCCTCTTGACATGGAGCCACTTCTAAGGACAAGGTAGATGTTTGGATATGCATGGGGAATGTTTGTAAGAGTGATGGAAAATCCTTTTGAATAGGCATTGAAGAACATGATAGCTTAGGGTCTAAGATCTTTAAAGCATGGAAACAATTTGCAACAAGATGAAAATTAGATTGGGTTTGTTTTAGAGGTAGCCCTTGAGGGTAGACATAGTCAACGTGGAAAGTATCATCATTAGGCTCACTCTTTGGTGGAGGAATTTTGGATAGTTGCGAAGCTTTGTGAGATGGACGAAGGATGAAAGGAGTAAAGGCTATAGGAGAAAACTTTCTAGATAGAGGTTTGTGCATCATATCTTACTTGAGATTGGTACTTTTCTCTTCATTCTCTTTATTATCTTGATCATAAATAGGGTGGTCATGAAATTTCCCTTAATCCAAGATAGGTTTCTTGTGCTTAAATGTTTCATTTTGTGAAGAAAATGAAGATACGGGTGGTCCATCATCATAAAGAAAAGGACAGATTGATCTTAATGATAGCTTGTTAGATGATGTATCCTTTTTTTTTTCCTCATCCTTCTTTAAGGTTTTTATATCATAATTATGAGGAAGGGTAACTCCTAATTGAGCTAACTTTAAGAAATATGCTTCTTTATCCTTCTTCAAAATTTGTTCCATGCTTTCGAGGAATATGGGATCTTGGGATGCCTCCAATATTTCATCTTCAGTTGCTTCATCATATTGAATTTGATGGAGATTTTGATCTTGATTTTGATAATTATTCTCCACCATAGGATTGATTTGTTTCTCAAATAGATTCATCATTATAAATGTTTTTGCAGAATATGATCTATTTTTTGCACTAGATAGAAATAACTCTGAAAAGGGCATCCAAAAATGTAATCAAGATTTTTCCAAGCCCTTGGGAAATGCCCCATATTTTCCTTTCTTTGTTTTTAGGCGTCACTTCTCTGTTGGTAAGTGTGACTTCACACTTAGTAGGTGGTGATTGGAAATTGTCTACGCGACACTCTGCAATTAGTAGGCGGCATTTGCTTGTTGATAAGCGTTGTGTTAAAGCTTCTAGGCATCACTTTTCAGTGACTTATGCGGTGTTTTAGTGCTGCCAAGTATTGTTTCAAAGTTACAGGTGTTACATAACTTGTTGCAGGTGTCATTTAAGTGATCATATGTGGCATTTAACAGATCAAAGTTGTTTTCTCAAAAAAAATTTGATTTTAAAATTTTTAAGGTTATGATCAGGCCTGTTAGTTGATATTCTTGCTTGAAAATTAAATACAAAAACAACACACACATCAAGTTTGTATCATGTCCCTAAAATAACACTACATGTATGTTCTCGGTCATTTTAACAAGTATAGCACAAGAATAGATTCCTAGAAATCTACCTAGAGTCAGATTTTGCTTTTAACATTTGGCTCTAAAAGGTAGCTTGCTACTTATTTGGGATTTAATGAACACTTCCATTCTAAACTATGTCAAGTTCTTTTACCCCCTTGCGGGATTCCCACACCCACAAAAGTACAATTTTGCGCAATCCCAAAGGACTACTCTAGGAAGTGAAGAGACTTGCACACAATTTAGTCACCTTCCCATTAAGGAAGAATGCATTTATTTATATTGGGTCAGATAGTATCACGGCTAAAGAGATTGTCTCCCACTTTGGGTCGTTCCCTCTCACCGTCCTCGTAAGGATGTACTCGGGGGGCAAGCCCTCTAAAGCTCTAAATTATCTAGCATATATGGAAAGTAGAAAATTAACTTAGTCCAACAAGTTTGGGAGTTTGATTAACTCAAAGAGTGAAGAGCATATCCCTATTGTCTTTCTTCATTCCAAACACTTCAAGAAATTTTTGTTCTTTTTCAACCCCTTGACAAGGAGGTTCTTAAAAATGAAGTGTGTGGTTCAATTATCCTCCCTTTCTTTCTACCACCCAAACTTGACACTTTTGTCTTTTTGATCAACTTTGAAAAGTTGAGAGCATATACCTAATATATCGTTTGAATGGACAATAATAGGGTGTCCCTAATTATACTAGATTCAAAGAATTTTCCACAGTTTGATCAATACAAGCCTGTTAAGTAGAATACCTTGTTTCAAAGCTAGCAAAGGCTAGGCGCATTTTTGATGGATTTTGTATTTTTTCTACTCACCTAGTGGTGATCGTTCCCTCTCTGGATCCACCAACAAGTTAGTCAACACAATCGAACAAAGTGAAAAAATCTCAAAGTGGAAATGACAATGCAACTAAGTTCCTTAGTAAAATTTGCAAAAATAATTTTAAGGACTTAATGCATAAAATCACCTAGGAGATGGAAACTTTTTCTTGTAAGTACTAATAACCTTGATATAATGCTCAAATAAATCCTGCTCCTTCTCCAAATTTTCCAAAATCAAAGTAATATGAATTTCTTGTAAGTACTTGTTTTGAACTCTTACCTCTTTGCTTGGCCTTTTGATTCACACCTCTAGTTTTTGTACTTTCAGGTGTCTATTTATCTGCAAAAAACACAGTAACAAAAAGTTAGAAAACTGAATTTAATGATTTGACAACAATAAAACACAAAAAATTGTAGGCATCATTTAACAGCTTATAGGCATCATTTCACTGTGTGTACGCATCACTTTACAATGTGTACGCGTCACTTAACAAATTGTAGGTGTCACTTTATTATGTGTATGCATCACTTTACAGAGTGTATGCGTCACTTAACTTGTAGGCGTCACTTTACAACTCACACACGTCATTTAATAGATTACAGGTGTTAAAAGAAAAATGATAGGCATTGTAAAGCATTAAAATTACAAAATAGAAAGGTTCATAGGCGGGAAAAGAATGCATGTAGGCATGATTTCCTTACTTGCAGGCGTCGCTTTACACTCACAAGTGTCACACTTTATCTGACAAGCGGTGAAAGAATTTTAAGAAAGAAGAAGAAGAAATTATGTAGGCATCATTTGGTTGTTCATAGCTGTCATTTTACCTACAACCTAAAGAGTTAGTAGAAAAATGCACCAAAAAAACACAAAAATTGATTTAAAAAAATGAAAAATAGAGCCTCAAAGCCCCACGGTGGGTGTCATTTGTGTGTGAATTTATTACACCTTCATGAGATTGATTTATTTAATTACAATTCTATGGAAACACATAAAAAAATTAAACTAAAGGATTGCATTTAAATCACCAAACATCTCATGGTTCTCTAACTAGTATGCTAGTAAAGCTCTCAGCCTTAATCTCTACTAGTGACAATCCTAGAATGAGAAATTGATACAAAAATATGCCTAATCTAGCTCAATTCTCTCTCAAAATGATGATTCATAATTCAAATGCTCATGAAATACTCTCCAAAATGCTCAATTTGATATTAAATCTCAAAATGCTCAAGATTGCTATGAAATTACCTATAGGTTTGATGCTATGCATTCGAATTTTCTAGGATTATGGTTATGCTTGAAAATGGCTTTTATTTATAGTATATTCCCAAGGGTAGGGGGTAGAGTTACTTGATCATGATTAAGCCTTGGTTGAGGGAAAGGCTTTGAGATGGTTTCAAATGTGGGGACAATTTAAATGGTTGTCTCAAAGGCACTGAGACAAAGGGACAAATTTGAGTGATTAAGATTCAAAGTTGAAAATGAGTGATTGAGGTTTAAAGTTTGGAGTGATCCATGTGCTTTTGTGTTCTCAATTCCTATTGATTGCTCAAATTCATGTTGAAAGATATTAGGATTATTTAATTCAATCAATTTATTAAATTATCCATGTAGGGATGAATAGGTTCAATTTGATTTTTGATTTAAAACTATACAATCAATTAATTAAAATCAATTATATAATTTTGATCTATCCTTTTAGGCTTATATTTGATCATTTGATGTCATGGTCAATTAATCCTTTGATTTAACTTGATTTTTGTCCACTTTGATTGATAAATGTCCATTTGAATTTATTTTGATCCATTTTGATGAAAATGAGAGCATTTGGTTGAGATTTGCAGATTTGATTGATTCTAGGACACCTGCCCAATTTTGGGTGTCTACATATATATGATGAGCTAATGGTACATGGAAATGGATCTCATCAGACAGATGAAGGAGGTTGTTTCAGTTTGTTTCTAGAGAAAGAAGCAAAAAACTTTGTCTATGACAAGGGAAAATTGGATTAGAGAATTTGTGATGGTTTCAGACCATCAGGATTGATTTGACTCTTTTAGATCAGTGAATAAAGTGGTAGAGTTGAGTTCTTTTTCTACTGCAGGTCTATACATATTTTCTTTCTATTTTATTTTTTTCTTTAGGTTAGGTTTCCTTCTTTGTCTAGTGGTCTTCTTCTCCTAGAAATCTTGAATCCTTGCTATGCCTACAAGAGGCATACATCCTCCGACGAAGCCACTCTTAGCACTTGCAAAAATTTTATGGTTCCAAGCTCTTCCCTCTTGTCTTTTCAATTATTTATGGAATCTGGCTAAAACCCTAAGTCTTATTGTGTCAAAATTTGGCTAAAACCCTAAACCCTCAAGACTTTTTCTAATTTCACGTTACTTTTTGAGCCACTTAAGTCCCAAAAAATCCCATGTGTGCTTTATTTTTTTTGAGTTTATCTCTTAGTTGCGTAACCAAGACTGAATATTCTTTGTTATCTGGCAACTTCGCGCGGGCTTGTATCTCTTAATCTCTAGACAAGATGGAATATTCTCTTTCTATCTTGATATTTCACGTGCATCATCGATCTTGTTTCAATCCTGTGGCTCGTGCGTAATCTCTGAGCAAACCATGAGTCAAGCTTTTCTTTCTACGACTTTGAGACTTAGTTAGTCGTGTGATCTCCATATATACCTAGAGTCAAGACATGGTTTACTTTTTTTCTTGGTCATGAGATCTCTTAATGTACCTAAGGTTCAGTTAAGGATCTCGAGATTAAGCTTGAATTTTTGATCAGGTTCCTTTTAAGTTATGATCGTGCGGCTGGTGTGTAATCTCATGAAGAATTGATTAAGTACATAAGGATTGCAAGACTCGGAAAGGATCATAGATCGGGATTGAGATGAGTGGCTGGCACTTAATCTCACAATGAATTGATGATATCATAATATGTCTCAAGGTCTAGTGCAGATTATAGATCTTGTCTTGATCATGCGGTTCGCATTAAGTCATGAGATAAAACCCAAGTCAACTATTCCTTTGGGATATTCAACGCAGGTTGTCAATGTAGTTTTGTTCCAAGGGTGTCTGCTAGATCTTGCGATGAATTGGTTAATCACAAATAATTTCTAAGATTACACGCACACCTTTGATCAAGTTCCTTTCAAGTTTTAATTAGAGGGCTTGCACGGAATCTCTAATCGTGACCCAAGTTAAGAAAAATATTTAGCGACTTAGAGATTACACAGTCACTGAATCTCCACATAGACCTTGGGTCAAGCATGGTTAAGTTCTAAGCCAAGTTGAGTTGCATGTATATGATCTGGATCATTGATTCAAGAAATATCTTATGGCCTACGTGTAATCTCTAGATCAAACTCAAGTTGAGGTAAACATTCCGCGACTTGGAGATCCCTTCAATTGCGTAATCTCCAAATGAACCTGAGTCGAGATAAAGTAAAAGTAAAGTATTCCGTGGATAGATCTAGACCGTTGGTATGTTTCTGATCTTGTGGATGGCACTAAGTCTCTAAATAGACTCTGGGGTTAAAATATGTTCTGGCAACTTGGCATTTTCTTTCAATCCCTAAATCTCAGGATAGACTATAGTTTAGAGCCTAAGTCAAGTTAGTCAAGCATGAGTTGTCTAAGATCAAATCTGAAATATCAATGTAATGTTGATCTTAGGATTGGCACGTGATCTTGGAAAGAAATGAGTAAGTACAAAATCATTCAAAGATAAGTGTAAGGCATAGATATTGATCTGATCATGTGGTTGACACTTAATCTCAGAGCAAACTTAGGGTAAAGAAAAAAATTCCACGACTTTGAGTTTCTTCAGTCATGTGATCTCCAAATGACTTAAGGTTAAGTTAAAGTAAAGACTAAGTCAGTTTTCCAGAGATTCAACATGATGTTTCCATGTGTTTCCAAGGACAAATGAATCTAAGGTCTTGCGCTTAATCTCTAGTTTTAACCCGAGTAAAGGTAAATATTCAGAGACTTGGAGATCCCTTCACTCGTGTGATCTCCATATGAACCTGGGTCAGGATCAAGTTAATGTGAAGTTTCCAAGGATCATATCACAATCATTGATGTGTCTTGAATCTAGTGGCATGCACGTAATCTCCCAACATACCTAGGGTTAGTTAAAATGTTCAGCGACTTGGAGATTACTCAGTCGCACAATCTCAAAATAAGCCAGAGTTAAAGTGTAGGTTAAAGACTAGTTAAAGGCCAAGGATGAGGATAAATTAAAATGCAAACAAGTTATATTTAATCCAACAGACAGCATAAAGGCTCAAAAGGACATTGCACAAGATCTACTCATTGAGGAATTGTACCTTGCTGCCACTTGTCCAATGTGATTGTGAGCCCGGGTAACTTAAGAAGATCAACAGTCATGTTTTAAAGTTTAATGAAGGTTCAATCTCGACCGTCCAAATTGTTTTCCGTACCACCTGTGACTGTTATAACTGTAATTTAGATATTTTAATCTATTCTCAGAGGGTTTCATGGTGGCATACTCAAATATTTGATCTTAGAGCTATAAATATTGCGATTTGATATTATGGATCAATTCTAAATAGTTGTTGAAGACCAGAGGGATACAAATCTTATATGTAGAGATACATTTATCTCCAGACTTGATAGATAGATTTTTATAATGAGAGGATAAATGTATACAACGGTGCCTGGTCATTTATGCATTTATGTGATATACTTTTAGAGTTATGCCTTGGGAATTTCTTCAACTTTAGAGTACTGCGCTCACATCCATGGATTATGGAAAATTGATTACAGATCAAATCGGATTGCATAGATTGAAGAGAGATAGGTTTTCAACTTGACAACATAATTGAATGCTTGACATGATTGGTTGTAAACCCTAACCATAAATGGTCTGAAGCTTGAAGCATTCTTGTTCCTATAAAAGAATGTTCAAAACCATTTAGTAAGGGCTGGAGAACTGGGAAAGTAGAAAGTATTAGGCTTATACGTGTTTCTAGTCTAGGATATAGAAGATGTATTTCAGATTGTGTTGAGGTAGATTAGAAAGCTTATGATCTTTTGCATATTATTGAACTGTGTATTTCCTTGTCATATTGTTGTAGAAGAAAGACTTCATCATACTTAATATAAGTATTCTCAGGTTTTAAGTCTCTCCTTTGTGATACCTCTGTGAGTTGTAAGTTTTATGGCTAACTATATAAGTCTTTCTTATACATATGTGTACTCCATAAGTCTTTGATCTTAGTTCAAATTAAAAAGCTTTGGATATTACATTGATTCTATCTGGTTATCTACTAAGGATCTTATAGTGTGTGATCTGAGATATTTATGTTTATGGCTTTGAATCTTTATCAATAGGTTATTTTAGTTGCAATATTGTATTTAGGAATTTTCCCAATGGATAAGGCACTGATTGAAAGCAAGTATTTTCTATGGAGATATAAGTATGAGTGGTTTGGCTATGTTCTGTCCCACAAATTTAAAATCAAACTCATTACCAAAGTTCTTTAGATTTACAGTTGTTCTTGTTATCCCACCCATGGTAGTGGAGAGTCAATGAATGCTAGGTTAGTATTTAGTACTTACCATCTATCTATTGTTCAAATCCAGAAGTAAAAGGTGTTGTAAAGAATTGAGTTTAGTCTAGATTAGGTGTACCCACCTTGGTTTTGTAGAGCCAAAAGTGCAGAGGGTAGTCTTTTCCCTATAGTTGGTCCAGTCTTCCATAGCTTTCATACTTGGAGCTAACCACTCCTAACATCAGTTTCAAGGAATATTGGTAGCTTTAAGTAGCATAAACATTTCCAAACACCAACATGGTGACCAAGAACAGAAAAAATCAAATGTTTTTTGGTTGATGCAAGATTGCAATGAACCCAAGATGCTTCTACATCATACACCCGGGGTTATTTGAAAAGTGAGCCTCTCACTTTTCTAAGATGAAGGAAAAACCAATCGGCTTAACTCCACCTGAGAAATTCATGAATAATCCTCAATTTGTATGTTCTTACAATTAACAATATATTTGTCATACTACATTCCTCTACTGCTTCGACCAATTCTGGTATCCAAGATCCATTCAACCTCCTCCTGCTGCTTCTTAGGATACTGTAGTTGATTATCTAATCCATTTCCCTCACTGCCATTTGATTTATGATATTCACACAAGTCTTCTATTTTTAATATACTTGATATGTCAATGTTCGCTGGTAACTCAACTTCATAATCATTCCCTGATTCAAAATTTCTCAGAATCCTACAAGGTCCAAACTTCTTCATCTTCAACTTACTATAGGTACCAACTGGAAGTCTACTTTTTCTCAAGAAAACCATCACTTCATCAAAAAATTTAAACTCTGTGTGTTTTCTCTTTCTATCAGTTCTCTCCTTATACTTATCATTCATGCCTTCCAAATGTTTCTCAACTCTATCATGTAAATCCTTCATATGATCAGTAAATTGTTCTGCTTAAGCACTCATTTTTTCTTAAACACTGATATCCCTCAATTTTGTTACTCCTTTAAGATGTAAACCATAAACAATCTCAAAAGGTGTTCTCCTAGTACTTCTATTCACTAAATTATTATAAGAAAAATCTTCTTGTACCAAAACCAAATCCCAATTACCTACCTTCTTACCAACCAAGCATGTCAGTAGATTACCCAAACTCCTATTAACAACTTCAGTATGTCCATCAGTCTGTGGGTGAAATGTAGAACTAAACTTCAATTCTTTGTTAAGCTTCCTCCAAAGTGTCCTCCAAAATATCCAAGAAACTTAGTATCCCTATCTGAAACAATGCTCTTAGGCAACCCATGCAATCTGACAATGTCCTTGAAAAACAAATCTTCTATATCAATTGCATCTTATGTCTTCTTACAAGGAGTGAAATGAGTCATCTTTGAAAACCTATATACCACCACAATCACAGAATCATTACCTCTTTGAGTCTTTGGAAAACCAAGAAAAAATCCATGCTATTCTCCTTACAAGGCTTCTTAGGTACATGTAATTAAATTTTGAATGAAATTCCTAACATTCTTATGAATCTGCGGCCAATAATACTGCTCCTTGATAACTGCCACTATCTTATCAATCCCAAAGTGTGTAGATAATCCTCCACAATATTTCTCCTCTATCATACTTTCTCTCATAGATCCTCATGGTATAAAACTCAACTCCTTTGAACAATAATCCATCCTGTAGGAAATAATCTAACAAAGAACTCCTATCGGTAACCAATGGTTCCTTACAAGATTTCCAAGGTTCAGCAAAATCAAGATCATCCTTATACAAAGTCTTTAATTAATCAAATCCAAGAACTTTCACCTTCATCTCTGTCATAAGATTCCTTCTTCTACTCAAAGCATCAGTAACATTATTAGACTTACCACTCCTATGCTTCAACACAAATGAGTAACTCTGTAATAATTCAACCCATCTCATATGTCTCAGATTCAACTTAATCTAAATATGAAAATACTGTAAATCCTGATGATCAGTATACAACACTAAATCCTTAGGCAATAAGTATGTATCCACTTCTTCAAATCTTGAAAAATAATATAAGATTCTTGAACATAAATAGAATACTTTTGCCTTGCATCATTCAACTTTTAACTAAAGTAAGCAACTAGTCTACCTTCTTGACTCAGTACTGCCCTGATTGCACTTCCACTAGCATCACAATCTACTTGAAATACCTTACTAAAATATGGTAGTGCTAACACAGGTTGTTCAGTTACCTTTTGCTTCAACAAATCAAATCTTCTTTTTTCTCCATGTGTCCAGTTCAATTCCTTAGATTATAACCCCTCATTGTCTTAGTCATAGCATTGAAAAAATTACTAGAATTCCTAATGAAATTCCTATAAAAAATTTCCAATCCATGAAATGATCTTACATAATTAACACTTTCAGGTTCAGATCATTCAAAAAAATTTCTAACTTTCTTAGGATCCATCTTCAATCCTTCAGCAGAAATTACAAATCCAAGGTATACAAGCTCATTCTTCATAAAAGTACACTTCTTCAAATTTATCAAGAACTTCTCCTCTCTTAACCTCTGCAATACTTGTCTTGCATGCAACAAGTGTTCATCTTTTATCTTACTGAAAATCAAAATGTCATCCAAATAAACTATGACAAATTTACCCTAAAATTCTGTCAACACTGCATTCATCAACCTCATGAAAGTACTTGGTGCATTAGAAAAACCAAAATGAATTACTAACCACTCATACAAACCTTCTTTATTCTTAAAATAAGTCTTCCATTCATCACCTTCTCTTATTCTAATCTAATGATAACCACTCTTTAAATCAATATTTGTGAAGTACTTAGCTCCACTCAAGCAATCCTTTATGTCATCCATCGTAGGTATAGGAAATCAATACTTGATAGTAATCTTGTTTATTGATCTAGAATCTATACACATCCTCCACTGTCCATCCTTCTCAAGTGTCAATACTGTAGGTACTGCACAAGGACTCAAACTTTCTCTGATTAATCCTTTCTACAACAACTCATGTACTTGTCTATTCAACTCTTCATTCTCTACTGGTGTCAACTGGTGAGATGATTTATTAGGAAAAATAGCTCCAAGAATTAGATCCATGCAATGACTAATAATCCTAACTGATGGAAAACCATCAGGGACATTATCTAAAATCACATATGTATACTCATCCAACATATCCTTTATCTCCTCAGGGTATTCACCACCCATATCTATATCTACAATCTTCTTTGGGATAATAGAAAAAAAAATATTCTCATGTCTCAAACCTTCCAGGAATTTCCTTCCATCAACCATGAAAATTCTAGCACTGGTACAAATTTCCCCTTTAAAATGTTCCTCCAAAGGCATCAATCTCTATTTCATACCATTAGCCACAAAAGTATATGCATTTCTTCTCCCATCATGTATATCTTGTCTATCATACTGCCAAGGTATACCCAACAAAACATGACATACATCCATAGGCATTGTATCATACAAGAATTCATCATGATATTTCCCTTATTTTCAACTTAACCCAACATTGTTCACTTACCAACACCTTGTGATCATCTTTTATCCATACAATCTCATAGGTTTTATAATGTTTCAATCTCTACAACTACAACTTGTCTACCATTTCCTCATAAATGAATTCTCAGAACTACCACCATCAAAAACAACTTTACATACCTTACCACCAATAATACATCTGGTTTGGAACAAGTTCTTTCTTTGCCAAGAATTCTCCATCTTTTCATCATGGTATAAGGTTCTCCTCATGATCAATGTATCTCCCTTTTCAACCTGATTATTGTTAACCATTTCATAAGATCCTTCTTCTTCCATAAGAGTTGTGCTTCTACTGCTTTCTGTCAGAGATTTACTTCTGGAAGTTAGTTGATTGTATGTTTATCATTGATGACAACATATAATATACAAGAGTGTTCAATATGTACTTATCAGAATGATGATATTAACCATTGCGTGGTTATATTCATGTTGTAGACATGTTGTTGATGCTTTGTTCATACATGCAGGATTATATTTGATGTTTCAGTTAAGTTGTGTTAATTTGTATTGGCAGTTATAGTTTCTGGAGAGTATCTATTCTGAGCCGACGTATTTATCATGTTTCTTGAGTTGTGCCTATCTTCAAGATACACATGTGTATATTCATGATTAGTTATGAGTTAACCATGTTTGGCTAAGAGCCCCTATCATGTTTCATCAGGATCGTGTTGTTTGAGATAATTTGGTGGAGTGGACTCAGTGAAGTGTCACGTCTGTTCAGTTCATGTTGTGCGGTCTTAATCTAATTGTGTGGTTGATATGACCGACTAAAGAAATAGTGAAGGGACTCCTTGAGCCGACAAAGATCACATCCTTTAGAGAAGATACTTATAGTAGTTCATTTGATGAATGCCAAGTGTGAATGTTAAGAAAAGAAACATAAAAGATACAGAGTAGAATATCAGTTAAGTTTCATTCATCAAGGATCTATGTGAAGAAGCAGTGGAAGATTACATTACATTGGAATTGATCAAGACAGCTGGTCTACTCTATAGTTCATCATCAGGTATAGTGCATATCTGTTCTACAAAAGGTTGTAGCCTTCACCATTGAAGCAGTGAGATTTTGGACAGTGAGTCCTGACCCTTAACAGGGTTATTTGTAAAAGACTCCTAACAGGGTCAAACCCTTAACCAGGTCACTATACTTATTGCATTGTAAAGAACAACTCCTAAGAGGGTTGCAAGATCTTCTAATAGGGATTATTATAAACAATTTTAGCTCATTGTGGGTGCTAATTCCCACCGGGGTTTTTACCATTTGGTTTCCCCATAACCAAATTGTGGTGTTATCTATTGTGTTATCTGAATGTGCATTTACTTTATGGTTTTTTGGAATTAATAAGAGAAAAGAATTAAATTAGCTGATAACTGATTCATCCCCCCCCCTCTCAATTATCCTTTGGGACTATTCTAACAATTGTTATCAGAGCCAAGTGCCTTGAAGATAAAGCCTAACAACTTAAGGTAGATCAAATGGCATACTTCAGAAAAGAGAGTCCTAAGTTTGATGGAGAGAACTATCTGGATTGGAAGAAAAAAATGATAACACATCTACAGTGTGTTGGTTTTGATATCTTTGAGATAGCCACACAAGAAGTTGCTATTCCCTCTCTAAAAGACCTTGCAAAAGATGATGCTACTAGTAAACAAAAGGATACATTCACAGCTAATGTAGTTGCCAAAGAAGCCCTTATAAGTGCACTATCTGATTGTGAATTCTCTGAGATCAAGAAAGTAGACAAGGCATACACAATATGGAAGTATTTAGAAGACATGTTTGAAGGAGATATCCAAGAAAATAATATGCGTAGGAAAACATGGAAAAATAAATACAACAATCTTGAGATGTTACCTGAAGAGAACATCAGAGCCTACAATCAGAGGATAAATGAAGCAGTTTCTGGAATCAGAAACAATGGTGGAGAAATTTTAGAAGAAGACATAATGGACAAGCTGATGACTACATTGAAAGCAAACTATGAGACAAAGATCAATATTCTATATGACACCACACAATTTTCAAAAGACTTCAAGAGAGAGACTTTGATAAGTAAAATATCTACATTTGAGATATCAAGATTGAAGACTGAACCCAAAAGTGAAACAACCTTCAAAGAATAAATACATGGTAAGAAAACTTTACCCATTTCTAATGAGAAACAAGAAGTTGATGAAGAACTAGAATAAATTATTGCCATGATTGCCAAAAGAGAAAAGAAAGGCAAAGGAAAGTATGAAGGACAACTTCCATTCAAATGTTTTTCATGAAACAATATTGGTCACTTTGCATCCAAGTGTCCCACAAGAGTCAAGAATTTCAGATCTGATTACAAACCTAAATACAAAAAGGAATGCTACCATGCTAAAGAAGGTGTAACAGATGAAGATTCAGGAGAGGATGAAATTGGATTCATTGCCATTAAAGACATGGAAAATTTTCTTGAGGAAATGGACATTGAAGATAAAAAGGAAGCACAAGAGTTAGCCCTAATTTCCAAAATAGACATCAGAATGGATTGGATCATTGACAGAGGATGCTCTCACCACATGACAGGTGATAAAGATAGATTTATTCATCTGGACAAGTACAAAGGTGGTATGGTTAGATTTGAAGATAACACTCCTAAACCTATCATAGGAAAAGGATCTATCACCCTAGATGGAAAGAATAAGACAAATGATGTTTTGTCTGTTGATGGATTACATCACAACTTACTAAGCATTGGACAACTACTTGACAAAGGTTATCATTTGGAATTCAAAGACAACAAATGCATTATTAACAACAAAGAAGGAGACATGATTAAATTAGGCTAAAAAAAAAAAGGTAATATTTTTCAGCTCAATTCAGATGTAAGTTGTTTTGTTGCAAAAGTGGATGACAGTTGGTTATGGCACAAGAGACTCTGTCATATCAATTTTGACAATATAGTAAAGATAAGAAATGTCAAGGTAGTTAGAGACCTTCCAATTATTGCAAGACCAGTTGACACAATGTGCAGGGAATGTGTTATGGGAAAGCATGTAAGGAGCTCTTTCAGAAGCAAGCAGAACTCAGCTGAAAACAAATTAGACCTAGTACATACAGATTTATGTGGTCCTGCTCAAACAAGATCATACTACGATGAAAGCTATTTCATTTTTTTTTTGATGATTTTTCAAGGATGATGTGGGTTGTGTTCTTAAAGGAGAAGTCTGAATCCTTTGAGAAATTCAAAATATTCAAAGATAAGGTTGAGAATGAATCTAGAATAAAACTAAAATGTCTAAGATCAGATAGAGGAGGAGAATTCACCTCTGACCAGTTTTATGAGTACTGTGAAGAACATGGGATCAAAAGAAAGTTGAGTGCTCCTAGAACCCCTCAACATAATGGGATTGCAGAAACAAGAAACATGATTATACTTGATACAATGCGCACTATGATGATTGAAGGAAAAGTTGCACACACCTATTGGAGAGATGCAGTCAATGCAGCAGTCTATACTATCAACAAAACACAACTAAGGCCAGGCACAGATAAGACACCTTATGAACTTTGGTTTGGTAATGTACCTACAATAAAATACTTTAGAATCTTTGGCAGCAAGTGCTACATCAAGAGAGATGATGGTGTTGGTAAGTTTGATGCTAGAAGTGATGAAGGTATTTTCCTTGGTTACTCTACTAAAAGCAAAGAATACAGATGCTTTAATTTGAGATTAAAGAAGATAATTGAGAGTACTCATGTAAAGATTGATGAATATTTCATGGTTCAAGAGAGGTACTATGAATATGCACCTATGATTGAGGATGAACCTAGGCCTAGCAGTAAAGACACTGTTATTGAAGAAATGTTTGATTGCATTGATGTATCATGTAATGAACCTGAATCAAGCATAGAAGTATCACAGATTATAGATGAGGGTGTCACACCAAAAGTTCCAAAATTCACAACTAGATACCATTCAAAAGATGATATCATTGGAGATCAAAGCAGTAGTGTTTTAACTAGATCTAAAGAAAAAAATTTAACAGTGGATGAAGAGGTATGTTTACTTGCACAGATTGAACCTTTAAGTGCTGAAGATGCTTGCAAGGATTCTGATTGGTAGAAAGAAATGGAAGAAGAATTAGATCAAATAATAAAAAATGATACATGGGAATTGGTTCCTAGACCTAGTGACAAAAATGTCATTGGAACAAAATGGGTATTCATGAATAAGATGAATGAAGATGGTACAGTGGTCAGAAACAAAGAAAGACTTGTGTGTAAAGGATATGCACAAAGGGAAGGAATAGATTACACTGACACATTTTCCCCTATGAGAAGACTAGAAGTCATTAAGTTATTCTTCGCCTATGCAACATTCAAAGACTTTAAAGTATACCAAATGGATGTCAAATCAGCCTTTCTGAATGGTGACTTGAAGGAAGAAGTCTACATAGAACAACTTGAAGGATTTAATCTATTAGATAAACCAGACATGGTATGCAGATTGAAGAAAGTACTCTATGGACTTAAACAGGCCCCAAGAGCTTGGTATGAGAGACTAGATGGTTATCTTACCAAGATTAGATTCAAGAAAAGAGCAGCAGATTGCAACTTATTCATAAGAGAGACACCCGATGGATTATTACTTGTTGCCATATTTTTTGATGACATTATCTTTGGAGGTAATGACAAACTTAGTGCAAAATTTGCAAAAGAAATGCAGATTGAATTTGAAATGAGCATGATTAGTCCTATAAAATACTTTTTGGGATTGAATGTAAAACAGACAGATAAAGGAATATTCATAAATCAGTCCAAATATGTGAAGGAAATATTAAAGACTTTCAAGATGGAAGACTATAGGCCAGTATGCACTCCTATGATAATAGGAAGCAATCTTTCTAAAGAGGATGATTCCACAGTAGTTGACAAGACATTGTACAAGTCTATGATTGGAAAACTTATATATCTGACTCAATCTAGACCATAAATATCTAATGTAGTTGGCATTGTTGGTAGATTTGCAGCTAAACCCAAGAAGAATCACCTAATGGAAATAAAGAGAATATTCAGATATCTGATGGGAACTATAGACTATGGTTTATGGTATCCTAAATCAGAGAATGTACAACTTCATGTATATACAGATGCAGATTGGGAAGGTTGTATTGATGACAAGAAGAGACTTCAGAAGGAGCAGTATTTCTTGGAGATAGGTTGGTTTCTTGGATAAGAAAGAAGCAGAATTGTATCTCTTAGTCAACAGCAGAAGCTGAATATGTTGCAGTAGCATTGAATTGTTCAACAATGGTTTGCATCAAGTAGATGGTTAAAGATTTTGGTATTCAGGTTGATTGTCCTATTGTTATTCACTGTGATAATACTAGCACTATCATCATGTCCAAAAACCCTATGATGCACACAAAGACAAAACACATTGAGATCAAATACCATTTTCTTAGAGAAAAAGTTGCAGACAAAGAAGTAAAATTGGACTATGTGAGCATTAAAGAACAGTTGGAAGATATTTTCACAAAGCCTTTATCAAAAGATACTTTTGAGTATCTCAGGGAGAAGTTGGGAGTAATTCCCTTTCCTGAATCTGATTACATAAAGCAGCAAGTACATCAGTCCATGGTGACTGATGAATGGTAGACTACTCTATTTCTGGAGTAGTACCTGTACCTAATTTCTTATGGTTCCCTTTTCCATTTATGTCAAAGGGGGAGTATGTAGTAAGGAGGAGCATATACTCTAGAAGAGTATATAAATCTTGTAAACACAGACAGAAGAGTTGCAATAGTGTAGAGGAATATTTGATGAGGATATTGAGAAGATTGTAAAAAGAAAGAGGAAACCATGTGTTGAAGATGTTTTTAATATCATATGTTGCCATCAATGTCAAAGGGGGAGATTGTTGGAGATTTACTTCTAGTAGTTAGTTGATTGTATGTTTGTCATTGATGACAACATATAATATACAATAGTATTTTGTATGTACTTATCAGAATGATGATATTAACCCTTGCATGGTTATATTCATGTTGTAGATATGTTTTTGATGCTTTTTTCATACATGCAAGATCAGATTTGATGTTTCAGTTAAGTTGTGTTAATCTGTATTGGCAGTTACAGTTTTTGGAGAGTATCTATTCAGAGCTAGCGTATTTACCGTGTTTCTTGAGTTGCACCTATCTTCAAGATACGCGTGTGTATATTCATGATTAGCTATGAGTTAACCATGTTTGGCTAAGAGCACCTATCATGTTTCATCAGGATCGTGTTGTTTGAGATAATTTGATGGAGCCGACTCAGTGAAGCGTCATGTCTATTTAGTTCGTGTTGTGTGGTCTTAATCTGATTGCATGATTGATATGGCTGACTAAAGAAGTAGTGAAGGGACTCCTTGAGCCGATGAATACCACATCCTTTGGAGAAGATACTTATAGTAGTTCATTTGATGAACGCCAAGTGTGAATGATAAGAAAAGATACATAAAAGATACAGAGCAGAATATCAATTAAGTTTCATTCATCAAGGATCTATGTGAAGAAGTAGTGGAAGTTTACATTACATTGCAACTAATCAAGATAGCAGGTCTACTCTACAGTTCATCATCAGATATAGTGCATATCTATTCTACAGAAGGTTGTAGCCTTCACCATTCAAGCAGTGAGATTTTGGATAGTGAGTCCTCACCCTTAACAGTGTTATTTGTAAAAGACTCCTAATAGGGTCACACCCTTAACCAGGTCATTATACTTATTGCATTGTAAAGAACAACTCCTAACACGGTTGCAAGATCTTCTAACAGGGATTATTATAAATAAGTATAGTTCATTGTGGGTGCTAATTCCCACCGAGGTTTTTACCATTTGGTTTCCCTTTAACCAAATTGTGGTGTTATCTATTGTGTTATCTGAATGTGCATTTACTTTATGGTATTCCAGAATTAATAAGAGAAAATAATTAAATTAGCTGATAAATGATTCACCCCCCCCCCCCTCTCAGTTATCCTTTGGCACTATTCTAACACTTTCTTCTCTTCTTTCAGATCCACCTTGTTTGCACTTAAAGGCCCTATGACCTTCTCTACCACACTTGAAACAAGTGCCCTTAAATACCCTTTTATCATCTCTTTGGTAGCCCTCATTCCTATAGCCACCATTGTCAGAATTCCATTTAGGAGTCTTCTCTTCTGTCTTCCCTTTGTCAGGGTCACCAACTGATCTACCACCTCTACCTCTTTGGAATATTTCACCTTTACCTCTTTGTCATTGTTCTTTTCTTCTATTCAACTTGTCTTTAGCCTTTATGGAATACTGGTAAGCATCTTCCACATTCCCAATCTTGACCATATTGACCTCCTCTTGTATTGACATCCTCAAACCATTCAAGTATCTTGCAACTCTCTCTACTTCATCCTCTTTAAATCTAGATCTGATATTCAACTTGTAGAACTCCTCAGTGTATTGTTTCACATTCATATCCTTTTGTCTCAAATTCTGTAATCTTTTGATCAATCTTGTTAGGAATGATAGTCCACAAGCACAACTAAGAGGGGGATGAATTAGTTGTGATATAGAGTATTAAAATTTGAACTTTATAAACCAAAACTGCAATGCAAATGATAACATAGTAAATGCCAACACAACAACACAATACTTGTTGTCAAGGAAGCCCTGTTAAAGGTAAAACCCCAGTGGCAATTAACAACCACAAATAATGTACTAAGAGTATAGTATCCATGTTGAAAGATTTATCCCTGTTAGGAGCTTATTACAACATTACAGTACATAGTCCCTGTTAGGAGACAAACCTTGTTAGGAGTCAAGAAAAGTAGTAGGCTCACTTTTGAGGCACACTTCCCAAAGAATTTTAAAGCCACCCTCATGTATTCACAATATGAACAAGTGTATACAGGAAATATACAATCCAATGAACTATTCTAATAGCAACTATCTTTGCTTGGTCAATTCCAATGAAGTATCTTTATCACAAACTCTGCTCTAAATCCAGAAGCACAACAAGCCTCACATATTTCACTTCTCTTCCTTTTCAATCTCTACCACATCTTTCCAAAAGAAAAGATCTCACATATATACCCTTTTACAATAATTCATTTGGTCAACCAATTAAGCTTTCCAAATACACAAATAATTAATTAAATTGGCCAATCAGGCTTTCCCAATATACAAATAATTGTTTAACCCCTTGCTAAGATACACACGGTACCTATAACAAGTAAACATAAAATACAGTCCATCAGTTGTGCTCCAAGATCTGCAATCCAAGCTCACAATTCATAATACACGCTACATATTTGAAGTCAAGCACCAATTAGGTCTCCTTCCGAATACACGCCATAAATAATGTTACCAACATGCTCGTGCAAATCTATCAATACCCAATTTTCCTCAATATGTCTTCTATCATCTAGTAAGCTCAAATCACCAAAACACAGAGACCTTCTCTATCAAGCATCACAGTTATATTCCAGAAAATAGTCTTCATTAAAACAACTGTAACATCCTCAATATGCAACATAAAGCCAAGTGACCTTAGGAGTAAGGTCAACACACATCCTTCTTTATATAGCCAACTTTGACCATTCTGAAACATCCGTATAGTGTCCATACACTTCTGCCAGTCAATTAACCATTACGTTCTCTCTACAGAAACATATGTTGACATCAGTGACAAAACATGAATATCAACAACATGAATAGTATCCAAATATGATATCATCCAAAAATCTCCCCCTTTGGCATTGATGGAAACATATGGGAAAATCCATCAACCCAAAAGTACTCTCTCTCAATACAATCTTCTCAATATCCTCAACACAAATCTCCCCAAAATAGTAGGGATTTTCACATAGATTCTTCCCCCTTTTGCAATAATGGAAAAGTGTGCCATAACTCATCTGTAATCTTCTGTAAGGTGTAGCTTTTTCAAATCTTCATGTCTAAACACCAGGTGCAAGATCACCCAAATGTGCTCTAGTGTTCCTGCGATTCCTCCCCTTAAGGAGTAGATCCATACATCAAGTCCAGAAAATGATATAGCTATGAAAACCAATGGACTAATGCATATCTGCATCAATTAATTATCACAAGGAGGGGCTCTAACCCCAAGCATGCTTCTGATATACTCAAAAGCATCTTTTGGAAAAGGTTTTGTAAATATATCTATTGGAAATACAATAATGGGAAAGCAAGATACTGAGGGGGGGGGTGAATCAGATCTTGAACTTTAATCACTTTAAAACAAACTGATCCACAAACATACATATATAAATTTATCTAACATCTAGTAGCATCCATGATAGTAAATAGATAACACAATGCACAAAATTTGGTAACCCAGAAACCCAAATAGGTAAAACTGGGGTGGGGATGACACCCACAAATTCTTCACTACTGTAGCAATAAAGTGTGCCTGTTAGGGATACAAAAGTTTGATCACTTATGGTGATCTACCTGGTTAAAGGTCTACCCAGTTAAGAGCTACAAATTATTACAATCTACCTTGTAAAAGGATTTCAACTTATAGTAAAGTAAGCACTCAACTAAGAGATTTAGAAAGGTCTATTAGAACCACACTGTTAAGAGATTTCACCTGATACACTTGTTATAATGTCTCAAGATACTGATCCTTTGATGTGAACTCTGATGCTGATAATGAATCTCCTCTCTACAATGCCTTCTCTGATCTTATAATCTGATATGTCTTACTCTACTGCTCACTGCTCTTCCACTCTGCTAGATCTATGCTTCTTGTCAAAACAACCCTTCACACATCTCTCATGTATGTATGGACCTTCTCTTTGTGCTCTGTATGGCTCTTAAAAAATTAGGGTAAGAAGCAATCTTATTATACTCTTTGAATCTGGCGAATAGATCTAGATCAACGATAAAAAAAATAGAAGACTTATGCCTCCTAGGCATTCCAATTTTCTGATTGGCTACATGCCATGTATTAGGATCAAATAATTAAATGCATCAAATAATTAAATGCATATTTATCATTTTGAAAGTATTAAATGCTCAACTATGTCGGCCCAAAATAGTTGACCTAGGGATAACTGAGATTCCTAACATTCACATCAAAACTGTCTTGCTCGGCACTAATGACTCCTATTGCTCGGCACGGACTTGCCGGGTAGCTCAGGATATATGATCTACTATGTTCGGAAATGACTTTTTAGGTATCTTAGCCTGTACTATTTAGCTCAGCCGTAGTGGTGGCCAACCAAAATTTCCTAGATAAATGACTAAGTGTGGACACTAAATAATCAACAAAAACTTAGAGATTAACAATCTCCCCCTTTGATATTTAGTGGAAAAAACACTTATCATTTTGTTTATATCCACAAAATTGCCTAAGTACATATAGTACTCCCCCTTTGATTATACTTCATACTTAATAGATTATCTACATAATATACATGCCTTCAACAAAAAATATTATACCTTCAGCTCATCTGTTCCTTCCTTTCCTGATTCCCCCTTGTTTTTGTCACTGATAGCTGGAGGGGTTAAGTTGTACTTATCCAAAAATTGTTTATAAAGTTGTAGAATTAATGCAAATGAAGTATCATAACTATCTTTAACAAACCTCATAACTTCCAACTTAACTTCTAGCTGGACAGCTAGACTTACCAAACTTTATGTAGTAGAGAGATGAGAGTCTCTCTTTACCAATTCTCTTGCAGCTGTAAGTTCTTTCTGAATAACCTCCAGATGAGGTATCAAATTAGCCTGAATCATAATCAATTTGGCCCTGATTTGGTCATCTTTAGCCATAATCTCAGCTAACCTCCTCTGTGTATGAGTTAACTTATTGAAATGAATGGAGCTAGAGCTAGCATCCATGCTCAGTGAACTTGCAATTGACTTCATATCCAGGTACAATTTCTCAATTAACTGCTGATTTTCTTTTGTAAAGAATGATTCATCACATAGTCTCTTGTACAAAAAAAATACATTGTTTGCAACTTCTTCTATAATTTCAATGAGATAAGAAAGTTCAACCTATTTTGTAGCTATCTCTCCAGATATCTTTTCCAGTACTTTGTTCTCAAACTTTCTCTCAGACCATTTCAATAGTTTGTCATTTGCCTTAATATTATCATCAGCCACCTTTTGTACAATGTGAATTAGTTGTTCTAGTATAGGTGTCTGGTCATTTACATCATCCATATCAAAAGCTTTTACAAAAATATCTTTGATATCATGCAGAACTTGCTTCTGCTTCTGTTCTCTCTTCATTTCTTCCTGTCTCTTTTTCCTCTTCAAAATTTCTTAAAGGGTCTGAATCTGCTCGTATTACAAACCCTCAGGATCCCATTTAGGAATCACAATGACTTCATCTAATGTGACATTTAGACCTGGTGACTTCTTCTTATTTAGCTTCCTCCTTTTGGGCTCAGGTGAGCTATCAATTAGCTTAGTTTCAATGGTATCCTTTCCTTTGTCAGCAAGCAATTTAGTTGTTGACTTCATCTTAATCAAGATTTCTTGTTGGTCAGGTACATTCCCTATTTTGGGTCCAGTGGGGGTAGATGAAGCAGAGTGTGGTAGGTTTACCAACACTTATATAGCCTCTTGTTCTTTAGGCTTGTCTCCAGTTCCTTCCATTTTGTCTCTATTGTCTAACAATGTCTGAGAAACCTCTAAAATAGGTGGATTTTCAGTATTTACCTCTTGATCTTCTGGCTTCTCTTTCTCTTCATTTTTCTCTTCATCTTTCTTTTCATCAGCCTCAGTAGCCTTGATAGGCGATTCTATAATTGTGTCTGCCAGCTCATTCTGATCCTCGGCATCCACATTGCTATTATCATCCAGTGTAGTGTCAATAGGACTATCCATTGGTGAGTCTACATTTTTCTCTTTGCCTATTTCTTTTGATGGTCCAGACCCAGTTTTTGCTTGTTTAGTGGTGGTCTGCTCAGAGGTTCCTTCAGCTATTTTCTTTTCTTTTGGGACCGAAAACCCAAAAATCTCTTTCCAAATCCGAGTACTTTGTTTTCCTACTCCTTCAATATCATTCTTTAAAATAGCATAAGCTATATGTTTAGGTACAAACTTTTGCTTAAATTGTTCAACAAATTTTGCTTTCTATTTCTTTCTCAAGTATGGGATGACTCTAGCTAAAGTTGCTTCCCTTATTTTCCTTTCAGTCATCAATGCAAATTCCCATTTACCAGATAAGAAATCATAAATTTCTGTAGGAATATTATTCCCTATCTCTATAGGTGTCAATTTGGATGTACAAATCATGTCTAATAGAGCTTCCTGTATCTTGACCTTATTCTCTGTACTTTGCTTTTCATATTTGACAAATTTAAATCCAGATAACCCAGTTGAACTTCTAATATTCTTGCATACCTCAACAATGTCTGTAGAATGTTTGAATGATGTTGCAGGTATGTTTCTTGGCACATCAGTGTTTGTCTCCTCATCTTCTTCATCACTCAAGATAAGTCTCCTTTTCCTTGTTCTTTTGGCAGGAATGCTCGGCACAACCTTGGTTTTGACTTGTTTCTTCTTCCCTGAGCTTCTCTCAACAGCATTCTTCCTTGTGTATACAAATTTCTTCACCATAGGAGGTGAAATAGCTGATGCCCTGGTCCTTGGTCTGTTTGCAGTAGGAAGGGTAGCCAGAGGTTTGACTTTTCTTACTTTGGTTTCCTTGGCAACCATTGGTTGCTTCCCTTTCCCCTTAATAATTACATCCTCTTCAGACTCATTTTCTTCTTCTTCTTCACTAGATATGTCCTCTCCTTGTCTAGTAGTTAATCCTAGAGAAGCATCCTCTGCTTCCTCATCACTAGCAATACCAACCATCTTTTTTAGATTCTTGACAATCTTTTTCCTCTTCCTTTCCATGGTGCCAGCCTTTAGGCTAATAGAAATTTTGGCCTTTCCTTCTTCATAATTACCAAAATGTTTAATAGTGTTGTCAATTTCCTCTGCTAGTAAAGTTTTTATGGCTACAGATGTTTCATCTATGTTTACTTCATAAGGTAATGGCCTTAACCATGATACCCTAGGTACTACAACAACAACATAAAGTCAACTACAAGTTCACTGAGCATGGATGCTAACCCTAGCTCCATTCATTTCAATAAGTTAACTCATACACAGAGGAGGTTAGTCGAGCTTATGGATGAAGATGGATGAATCAGGGCCAAATTGATTATGATTCAGGCTAATTTGATACCTCATTTGGAGGTTATTCAGAAAGAACTTATAGCTGCAAGAGAATTGGTAAAGAGAGACTTTCATCTCTCTACTGCAAAAAGTTTGGTAAGTCTAGATGTCGAGCTAGAAGTTAAGTTGGAAGTTATGAAGTTTGTTAAAGATAGTTGGGATACTTCATTTGCATTAATTCTACAACTTCATCTTTCAATTGAATGTTCTCAGATCTCAGATTCATTATTTCCATGTCTTTCCCACTAATCTCCTGATTTGCAGGTAGTAGTTGATTCGCCATGTCAACTTGATTGTTTGTCATCATTTGTACATCATGTGTCCTTTCATCAAGTCTGGTAGTCATCATTCTTTTATCTTCTTCAGCCATAGCTTTGTCATCTTTAGCTTTCTTCTTTTGTTCCACTACTTCACATAGTCTTACTGTCTGCATTTCTTGTTCTCTTTTCAGGTTCCTGACTTCTTCACACAGTGCATTGTTCCTTTCCAATAGATCTACAATTGCTGCATCACTCTCAGTAGAATCTCCATTCTAAAATATATTAGCAGTTTCTTCTTCCTGATAATGAGTATCATTCATTTGTTTGGCCAAATATTTCCTAGATGTCAATGACTTTCTCAATTCTTGTCTAGCTATCTCAAGTTGATGTAATGCTAGCTGAATTTAAATCTTTTGATTCTCAATGACTTTACCCAAGTTGTAAATATCCATCTCCAGATCTGTACTCTCAAGCTGATTAAAACTTCTTATGGGAAACCTAAGCTCTTATACCAATTTTTGGAAATACAATAATGGGAAAGAAAGATACGGAGAGGGGGGGTGAATCAGATCTTGAACTTTAATCACTTTAAAAAAAACTAATCCACAGACATACATATATAAATTGATCTAACATCTAGTAGCATCCATGACAGTAAATAGATAACACAATACACAAAAATTTGGTAACCTAAAAACCCAAATAGGTAAAAATGGGGTGGGGATGACACCCACAAATTCTTCACTAATGTAGCAATAAAGTGTGCCTGTTAGGGCTACAAAAGTTTGATCACTTCTGGTGATCTACCTAGTTAAAGGTCTTCCTGGTTAAGAGCTACAGATTATTAAAATTTACCTTGTAAAAGGATTTCAACTTACAGTAAAGTAAGCACTCGGCTAAGAGATTTAGAAAGGTATGTTAGAACCAATCCATTAAGAGATTTCACTTGGTACACTTGTTAGAATGTCTCAAGATACTGATCCTTCGATGTGCACTCTGATGCTAATAATGGATCTCCTCTTTACAATGCCTTCTTTGATCTTATAATTTGATATGTCTTACTCTGCTGCTCGCTGCTCTTCCACTCTGCTAGATCTATGCTTCTTGTCAAAACAACCCTTCACACATCTCTCATGTATGTATGCACCTTCTCTCTATGCTCTGTATGACTCTTACAAAATTAGGGTAAGAAGCAATCTTATTATACTCTTTGAATCTGACGAATAGATATAGATCAACGATCAAAAAATAGAAGAATTATGCCTCCTGGGCATTCCAATTTTCTGATTGGCTACATACCATGTATTAGGATCAGATAATTAAATGCATCAAATAATTAAATTCATATTTATCCTATTGAAAGTATTAAATGCTCAAATACGTTGGCCCAAAATAGTTGACCTAGGAATAACTGACATTCCTAACATTCACATCAAAACTGTCTTCCTCGGCACGGACTTGTCGGGTAGCTCGACATCTATTATCTGCTCTACTCAGCAATGACTTGTCGGGTAGCTCAACTTGTACTATTTAGCTCATCCGTAGTGGTGGCTGACCAAAACTGCCTAGATAAATGACTAAGTGTGGACACTAAATAATCAATAAAAACTTAGAGATTAACAATATCTGCTATCTGTTCCTTTGTGCTAATATACTCTAGTTTAATCTCTTTCTCTGCTACCTTCTCCCTCAAGAAATGATATTTAATATAAATGTGTTTAGAATGCATAAAATATTCTTTGACATATTCTGGTGCAGGGGCACCACCTCCACCTTCGAATTTCATATCTATGTAGATTATTTTCATGTCAAGAAAGGATATATTCATTAAAGTCTTAGAACCATGTCAAAGAATGGTATAATTGTTAATTTAGATTATAATGTGTTTGAGAAAAGAGATTACATAATCAATATTCCAAAAGGAATACAAAGGGACTCAAGTAGGTGAACAGTTGTAACCGTCAAAGAGTTGTCTTTAAATAGACTTTACTGTAACAGAATAGAGGTGGGAGAATAGAGATTATGACAGAGAAGAAATAAGAGATTAGGGAGGAAATCCAAATGGCTCTCTGGTGGAAGCCAGAGAGCCATTCATTTTTCATTATAGACATTACATTAATGGATCTATTGTTAATCATAAGTGGTTTTGAGTCATCTTTTATCATTAATGTTTTCATCTTATGGAATCAGATCCAAAGATCTATGTTACTGTTTTGCAAAAATTGGTTTTGTGAGTTTATTATAAATGGAGTTCATATGTTGTTGGTTTCTAGTTTTCAGGTTCTTATTTTTTAACAGAGAACACATTATGTTTATGTATAGACTTTTGTGAAAGCCCCATTTGAGATGTTTTTGAAACTGTTTCATTTAACAGAGGAATGATTTAAAAATCTGAGCGTTACTTTTGAAATTTTCTAAGTTTGGAATAGTTTCAAAGAACCGTTATGCTATGATTGTTTGGGTTAGAATCTTGTAGTGACCATTGAAAAAGGTGGTAGAGTGTTACACCTGCATGGAGCCAAGAGACATGCATCAACAGTCATCTTTGGAAGCGACCCGAGAAGGAGAGTTGTTGTTGCAGAGTTCCATTGCAGAGTGATTTGGAAGGAAAAGAACACCATGTGTCGACATTCACTTGGAAAGAGACCCACGATAGACAAAGTTGATTTGTTTGTGTTTGAAGTTATAGAGTTGCGTGTGGAGAGAAAAGGTTGCGAATACATCACCATATTCATGTTCGAGCCAGAATCGGTTTGCATGGTGATGAATTTCAATCACAATCCATTCAAGACCCGCATGGTGTGAGAAGAATCAGTGAATGCTCCTTGGATATTGGTGAGTTATGGCTTAGCATTGATTATGCAAGGTATTATTAAGTTGATATTATCATATTAAGTGGGAAATCTTATTGTTATTGGAATGTTGAAAGATTGTGAGCCTCTAGTTCAATGTCTAGGAAGACAATAAAAGTAGAATATGCAGAGTTGTAAAATGTCATCGATGCCCTCTGCATCAAGTGGTATCAGAGCTCAGAAGGTTCTAAGTGTGTAGAAGGAAATCTACACCAGGCAGTGGTTGTTATGGTGTTTTTTGGTTGCAGATTTGTTGAGAGAGAGAAGTCTTTTGACATCACTCGTACACTAGTTCCTTTGTCGAAGCCTTGGAGTGCCCATTTTCCACCAAGTGTGTTCCAGAGTAGAAAGGTGTATTAGAAGTGTCAAAAAGATTCTTGAATAATATGAAGATGATAGGACATAGATAAATATAGTGATGTGTATGCCTAGAGAAGAAAGGGCACATGAAGTTGCGATGACAGAGAAAGAAGAAATAGTACAGGCATCGATGCAATAATCTAGTGAAGACAAAGAGGCACAAATTTTTGCAGATTCTCACCAAGCATTTCCATGGGACATGGAAATTTTTAAAGTTCAGGAGTATGGAGCAGGGGCACCACCTCCACCTTCGAATTTTGTATCTATACAGATTGTTTTCATGTCAAGAAAGGATATATTCATTAAAGTCTTAGTACCATGTCAAAGAATGGTATAATTGTTAATTTACATTATAATGTGTTCAAGAAAAGAGATTACATAATCAAGATTCCAAAAGGAACACAAAGGGACTCGAGTAGGTGAATGGTTGTAACCGTCAAAGAGTTGTCTTTAAATAGAATTTATTATAACCGAATAGAGGGGGAGAATAAAGATTATGACAGAGAAGAAATTAAGAGATTAGGGAGGAAATCCAGATGGCTCTCTGGCGGCAGCCAGAGAGCCATTCATTTGTCATTACAGACGTTACATTAATGGAGCTATTGTTAATCATAAGTGGTTTGGAGTCATCTTTTATGATTAATGTTTTCATCTTATGGAATCATTTCCAAAGATCTATGTTACTGTTTGGCAAAAATTGGTTTTGTGAGTTTATTATAAATGGAGTTCATGTGTTGTTGGTTTCTGGTTTTCGGGTTCTTATGTTTTAACAGAGAACACATTATGTTTATGTATCAAATTTTGTGATAGTCCCATTTGGGATGTTTGTGAAACTATTTCATTTGACAAAGGAATGATTTAACAAGTTGAGCGTTACTTTTGAAATGTTCTAAGTTTGGAACAGTTTCAAAGAACCATTACGCTATGATTGTTTGGGTTAGAATCTTGTAGCGGCCATCAAAAAAGGTGGTAGAGTGTTACGCTTGCGTGGAGCCAAGATACATGCATCAACAGTCATCTTTGGAAGCGACCCGAGAAGGAGAGTTTTTGTCGTAGAGTTTTATTGCAGAATGATTTGGAAGGGAAAGAACACCATGTGTCGAGAGTCACTTTGAAAGAGACCCACGATAGACAAAGTTGCAGAGTTGTTTGTGTTTGAAGTTGCAGAGTTGTGTGTGGAGAGAAAAGGTGGAAAATACAACACCATATTCATGTTCGAGTTGGAATCGGTTTGCATGGTGATGAAATTCAATCACAATCCATTGAAAACCCACATAGTGTGAGAAGAACTAGTGAATACTCCTTGGATATTGGTGAGTTCTAGCTTAGTGTTGATTAACAAAGGTATTATTAAGTTGATATTATCATATTAAGTGGGCAATATTATTGTTATTGGAATTTTGAAAGATCGTGAGCCTCTAGTTCAATGTCTAGGAAGACAATAAAAGTAGAATATGCAGATTTGTAAAATGTCATCGATGCCCTCTACATTATATTCATTGTGCTAGTGTTATCATAATGGATAACCACTAGTTCTTCAAAAATTATTCTAATTTCCTTCAGCATTTTTTTCATCCAAACAACTTGTGTGCAATTTATTGTAGCAACAACATACTCTAATTCAGCAGTAGACTGAGCAATATAGTTCTGCTTCTTACTTAACCAAGAAACCAACCTTTTCCCAAGGAAAAATGCACCACCACTTGTACTTTTTCTATCATCCACATTACCTTCCCAATCAACATCAGTGTAAGCCTGCAAAATCAAATCATCTGCTTTTTCATACCATAATCCATATTCTGTTGTTCCTTTCAAGTATATGATAATTCCTTTCAGAACAACAAGATGTGTCTCTTTAGGATCTGCTTGATATCTTGCCACAATTCCAACTGTATTGGTAATATCTTGTCTAGTGTGAGTTAGATATTGTAGACCACCAATCATGGACCTATACTTTGTCTGAAAAACACTTTGAGTCTCATCATTACTAGTCAGTTTGAATCCAGTCACCATAGGTGTTCAAACAGGTTTACAATCTTCCATTCCAAATTTCTTCAACATTTCCTTAAGATACTTGGTCTGAGATATAAAAATGTCATTCTTACTCTGATTCATTTTCAAACCAAGAAAAAATTTCATTTCACCAATCATTGACATTTCAAATTCATTTTCCATTTCTTTGGAGAACTCCTTACTCATCTTATCATTGCCTCCAAAAATTATATCATCAACAAAAACTTCTATGATTAAGATTCCAGCTTCATCAGTTCTTAAATATAAATTACTGTCTGCATTACCTTTTTTGAAACCAAGACGAAGTAGATATTTGTCTAGTCTTGCATATCATGCTCTCGGTGCTTTTTTCATTCCATATAGTGCTTTCTACAACTTACAAACCATGTCTTCATCATCTGTCAAAGGAAAACCATCAGGTTTCTCAGTGTATACTTCTTCTTCTAAATCACCATTCAAGAATGTTGATTTCACATCCATCTGATATACTTTAAAGTCTTTATGTGTAGCATAAGCAAGAAATAATCTCATAGCTTCCAACCTAGAAATAGGAGAAAATGTTTCTTCATAGTCTATGCCTTCTTGTTGTGAGTAGTCCTTACACACCAATCTAGCCTTGTTTCTTACCATTGTTCCTTCCTCATCCATATTATTTCCAAAAACCCATTTAATTCCTATCACATTTTTGTTCTTAGGTCTTGGAACCAATTCGCAAGTATTGTTTTTCTTTATTTGTTCAAGTTCTTCTTCCATAGATTTAGTCCAAGACTCATCTCTACATGATTCATCTGTATTTTTCGGCTCAAATTGAGAAATCAAACAAATTTCATCTCTAACTCTAGATCTAGTCAGCATACCTTTACTTGCATCACCAATAATTTGATCTTTAGGATGATTCTTCTTAACATACCTTGGAGTCTTTGGAGTCTCAGTAACCTCAATCAAATCATCTTCAATTTCATTTTCAATCATCAAAGGTTCTTCAGGTTCAGCAATGACCTCTTTCATCTCTTTAATCTGACCAGAATCATATATTCTTTCCTGAATCTGAAACTTTTCATCTATCCTCACATTGGCGCTTTCAATCAACTTCCTCAATCTCAAATTGAAACATTTATAAAATTTACTCTTAGTAGAATAACAAAGAAAAATTCCTTCATCACTTCTAGCATCAAACTTTCCTATCTCATCATCTCTTTTTATATAACATTTAATTCCAAATATTCTGAAATATTTTACAGTAGATGTATGATCAAACCATAATTTATAAGAAGTCTTACTTGTACCTTCTCTGATCTGAATTTTTTTCAAGGTGTACACAATAGTGCCAACTGCTTCTCTCCAATGAACATGTGACACATTTCCTTCCAGCAACATAGTCCTTGCATCATATAATATAGTTATGTTTCTTCACTTTGTTATCCCATTCTATTGTGGAGTTCTAGGAGCTGATGTCTGTCTATATATTCCATGTTCTTCATAGTAGGTATTAAATAAATTTGATGTAAACTCTCCACCTCTGTCTGATCTCAAAAATTTTATCTTCAAACCAAATTCATTCTCAACTTTTGCTTTAAATAACTTGAATTTTTCAAATGCTTCAGATTTCTCTCTCAAATATGTAACCCACATGATTCTAGAAAATTCATCAACAAAAAGTATAAAGTACCTTTCACCATAATAATATCTTGTTCTTGTAGGACCACACAGATCTGTATGCACTAGATCCAACTTCCCCTTTTTTGCTTCTAAAAATGCTTCTGGTTTGCTTCCCCATAACATACTCTCTACACATAGTGTTAGATGGCTTCACAATCTTAGGTAGATCTCTTACAACATTATTCATAATTTCCTTCACAATGTTATCAAAGTTAACATGACAAAATCTTCTATGCCAGAGCCAACTGTCATCAACCTTCGCAATAAAACAAGAAGCTTTAGATGTATTCAATTCAAATATATCACCCCTAGATTTAGTACTAGATGCGATCAAATTTCCTAATTTACTTCTGATAGAGCATTTCCCATTAATAAATTTCAATTGATAACCTTTATCTACTAACTATCCAGCACAACAAATTACTCTTAAGTCCATCAACAAGTAATGCATTGTCAGTACTAGTCTTTCCATCCATAGAAATAGATCCAACTATAATGATAAGTTTAGGAGTATTGTCACCAAATCTAACAACACCACCATCATATCTTTTCAAATTCACAAATTTATTTTTATCTCCAGTCATATGATGTGAACAACCACTGTCTATAACCCATTCAGATTTATTTTCAACACAAGATACTAAGGTTCTTTCCTCGTGTATAGGTTCATCATCCTTTATAGCAATAAATCCAATTTCATCATAGTCATCATCATCATCAGAAACACCCTCACTAGCATAATAACATTCCTTGTCTTTAGGATACTTTGATTTGTAAAACTTAGGTTTATGCTTAGGAACCCTTGTAGGACATCTAGATGCAAAATGACCAATCTTGTTACACAAAAAACATTTCAAAGGTAGTTTGCCTTCAAATTTACCCTTACCTCTCTTCTCTCTTATAGCGATCAATGCTACCACTTCATCTAGCTTTCTTTCTTCCTCATGTATCTATTCCCATTCCTCGGCATAGTCTCCAAGCTCTTCTTTCAGGTCACTATTGTTGGTGCTCACAATTCCTGATAAGGTCTTTTTGTTCTTATGCACGGTTTCCTTGAATGTTGACTCAACTTTAGGTAAAGTATCTCCCAATTATGCAACTTCAAAAGTAGTTAAATTTCCAATCAACATATCTCTAGTGAAGTTTGGTGTCAAAGGTATAATCTCCTCTATAGATTGTACTTTGGTTCTATATGCAGGTGTCAAAGATCTGAGAATTTTCACAATCACTTCTTCCTCACTATAAGTATCTCCAAAGTTTCTAATGCCAGTAACCACTTCAGTAATTCTCTGTCCATATGCCCTATTGTTCTCATCTTCAGTGATTCCATCTTTGTCTTCCAATTTTGTAGCTTTTCCTATTTTGTAAACTTATCTCCTTCATATAGTGCCTCTAATCTTGTCCAAATCTTGTTAGATTTGACAAATGAAAATCTTCCCAAGACCACCTGCATGCATGACTGTCACATAAACAGAAGCAAAAGACAGAAGATAGAAGAAACAGCTATGGCGGCCAAAAGGCCAGAGACTGGAAAACCATGTTGCAAGAATAAAACTTCTATTAACAGTGATGAAAATATTACAATCTACTTCCTGAAATCAAAGAAGTGAATCCTTAAAAAAGGAATCACGAAACCCTAAAGGAAACCCTAAAGAATTATAAAGCGCCTAAGTGAAACTTAAGCAAAGAGTAGATAGACTAATAATTAAATGATTTAATTATTAGCTATACTAGACTACTCTAAC
>MU226024.1:1206525-1222688 GCA_018584345.1 Thuja plicata
GCCTGGGTGGCGGCTAGGCGGAGCGTCGGGGAGGCCGAAGCGGCTGCAGGGGCGGCGGAGCGGGGAAGCGCAGCGGCGGCCGGGCGGTGGGGGCCGCGGAGCGGCGGCGAGGCCGGAGGCGGCAGGGCCTGGGAGGGGCAGACCGGTGGCGCGATGGCTCCGGGCGACGTGCCCAAAAATGCCACAAAAATCAAATTTTTTAAAATTTTTTTTGACTTTTGCATCGATTTTCGTGTCTGTACGGCCCTTAGGAGGCCAAAATTTTTTTCCCAGAGGCTCCGATGTCCAAATCGGACAAGCCTTATATAGATTCTGGGGTTTTTGGGCCTTCTGGACGCAACCGTGAGGTCGGTTTTAGTCCAAAATGACTCAAAAAATAAAGACCCCCCAAAACCAATAAGAAATACCAGAAAAACTTCTGAAAGTTTCAAACCCTCGCTTGCTTCAACAGAGAACGAATAGCTGGCTGCAGGAGAGCTCTGATACCATGTTAGATTTGACAAATGCAAATCTTCCCAAGACCACCTGCATGCATGACTGTCACATAAACAGAAGCAAAAGACAGAAGATAGAAGAAACAACTATGGCGGCCAAAAGGCCAGAGACTGGAAAACCATGTTGCAAGAATAAAACATCTATTAACAATGATGAAAATATTACAATCTACTTCCTGAAATCAAAGAAGTGAATCCTTATAAAAGGAATCATGAAACCCTAAAGAATTATAAAGCGCCTAAGTGAAACTTAAGCAAAGAGTAGATAGACTAATAATTAAATGATTTAATTATTAGCTATACTAGACTACTCTAACAAATCTCATATGTAGAGTTCAAGACTTTTACTTCTGTGAATTCACCTTCAGAAAGTGTGTTGATCAATGACTCCCTTGCAACTATATTACATGAAAATAACTTCTTCTCAGCTTCAGTAGCTTTCTCTAGTTCATCCTCAGTCGCTATCCTTTCATTCTTCTTTATGATCATACAGTAGTCAATTCCCAAACATAGAAAATGTGTTCTCCTCTTGTTCTTCCAAATGTCAAAGTTTTTTAGGGTCAAATTTTAGACTATCCTTCCTGTAGTAAGTCATCTTCAGGATCACCTCAAGCTGTTAATATTTCTCTCTAAGGACGAGTAGCTCTGATACCAATTGTTAGGAATAACAATCCACAAGCACAACTGAGAAGGGGGTGAATCAATTGTGATATAGAATATTAAACTTTAAACTTTATCAACCAAAATTGCAATGCAAATGATAAAACAGTAAACGCCAACACAATAACACAATACTTGTTGTCAAGGAAACCTTGTTAAAGGTAAAACCCCAATGGGAATTAGCACCCATAAATAATGTACTAAGAGTATAGTATCCCTGTTAAAATATTTAGCCTTGTTAGGAGCTTATAACAACATTACAGTACACAGTCCCTATTAGGAGATAGACCCTGCTTGGAGTCAAGAAAAGTAGTAGGCTCACTGCCTAGGCACACTTCCCAAAGAATGTTAAATACACCCTCAAGGATTCACAATCCGAACAAGTGTATATAGGAAATATACAATCCAGTGAACTGTTTTGATAGCAACTGTCTTTTCTTGGTCAGTTCCAATGAAGTATCTTTATCACAAACTGTGCTCTACATATAGCAGCACAAAAAGCCTCACAACTTTCACTTCTCTTCCTTTTCAATCTCTACCACATCTTTCCAAAAGAAAAGATCTCACATATATACCCTTTTACAATAATTCATTTGGTCGGCCAATTAAGCTTTCCAAATACACAAATAATTAATTAGGTCAGCCAATTAGGCTTTCCCAATATACAAATAGTTGTTTAACCCATTGCTAAGATACACATAGTACCTATAACAAGTAAACATCAAATACAATCCATCAGTTGTGCTCCAAGATTTGCAATCCACGCTCGCAATTCATTATACACACTACATGTCTGAAGTCGGCCACCAAATAGGTCTCCTTCATAATACATGCCACAACTGATGTCACCAACATGCTCACACAAATCGATCAATACCCAACATTCCTCAATATGTCTTTTTTCATCCAGTAAGCTTGCATCACCTAAAATATCTTCACCTGTAAGATATACCCAAAACATAGAGACTTTCTCTGTCAAGCATCACAGTTACAGTCCAAAAACCAATCTTCATTAAAACAACTGTAACATCCTCAATATGTAACATAAATCCAAGCGACCTTCGAATTAAGGTCAACACACATCCTTCTTCATATAACCAACTTTGATTGTTCTGAAACATCTGTATAGTGTCCGTACACTTCTGCCAATCAATTAACCAGTTTGTTCTCTCCACAGAAACATATGTTGACATCAGTGACAAAACATGAATATCAAAAACATGAATAGTATCCAAATCTGATATCATCCAACAAAGCTGACCTAATAATTAGAGGGTAAGAACTTTGCTTTCATCTTGTTGCCCATCCTATCCTAATATTTGATCTTCTCTTTACCTCTACTCCTATCATTCTGCAAATGATCCCACCAAAGTGAAGTATGACCTCTTAACTTAGTACAAGCATACTTTACCTTCTTGTCTTCATCAGTACCTTCAAAATAAAAATACATGTCCATAACTGAGATCCAATCCAACAACTCATTTGCATCCAATCGAAGATCACAATCTGGTGGGTTAAAATGTGGTCTTATATTAACCATAGTAAGAGCCCTATTAAACCTTTCTTCTCCTTGATCCACTTCAGGTTTTTCTAAAGCTTCTCCTTCTACTTTTTCTTCAATTTCTTATTCAGCATCACTTACTTCTTCAATATGTCAACCTCTCCTTTGGGCCATTTCAACCACTTCCAATCTAGTAGCAATCTGTCTCAACATTTCAACAATATTAGGGTCTGCACCTCTAGCACCTAACTGCGGGTCAGATCCTTATTATTCTACCCCACGACAAACTAGATCGGGAACCACACACTTAGGAGACAAGATCTATTCACCGCAACCGAAAACCTTCTCTCTGATACCACCCGATGCAGACAAGGAAAGAGGGTCCAAGAAAATGAACAGTCCAACCTTGCAGCAAGAGTTACACAATAGAAGCTCAAATATTTCAATAAGCAAATACATAGATCTAGAGTATGGAACACAAATGCAACCTTTTCATTGACAAGTAAAAAATTACAGAGCTCTACAATAGCAGTCAACATGCCCAGCTCAAATGCCAAGGACTTATTACAAAGAAACCTAATTATCCTTCAAGATCTATGACTGTAATAGTCTTCTTCAAACCCTAGCCTACTGCCCTCAATCTCTAGCTTTTATCCCCTAAACAAGGACCAAGATCCAACCTAAATACATGACTATGATTTAACAGGTCGGCCTCAAGATTACATTTCCCAAGAGAAACAAAACGTGTTACCAACTAACTTCATTCAGCCTTCGACCAAAGATCTTTAACCAAAAAACAAATCACAAGGAGAAATCATACAAACAAGTTGGCCAAACACCTAGCTACATAGGAAAATGAGCCATCAACACTGTCGATCAAGAAAATCCAACCAAGGATCCAAACACTGACTGGTGCAAGAAGATGAAGAACACATTCTAAACACAACCAAAGAATCCAACATAACTTTAGGCACAATAGTCCAAATGAGTTGTGATCATAGGAAATGCTTCCTAAAGATCTCTAGAACATGAATCTATGACCACAACCACCAAGGATCTATACAACTCAACCACGACAAGAAACACAAAAACCAGAGACCAAGAACAAAAAAACTCAAATATTTTTTGGTTGATGCAAGATTGAAATAAACCCAAGATGCTCCTACATCACAACCTGTGGCTATCCAAAAAACTAAACCTCGTAGTAGATAAAGACAATTAAAAAGAAAACTAAGTGTCCCCTTGGTAAGGCATGCATTTTAGTTTGTCCTCATAAGATAGCTCCCTGTGCATTAAAATATGATGGTGATTCCAATAAAAATGCTTTGGAGCAAAGAATATGTAAATTACTAAAATTACTTAAAGGTACACGTGGATGGTAAATAAATAGGTTTTATTGATTATGTTCTTTTGTTTAAAGGTTATTTTATATAATGATTATTATATATTAAATATATCTTTGTATGTTTTTGTTAGTTTATAATAATCTTATGGTTACAATAAAATTGCGTCTATTTATATATAAGTTATTTAATTACTTCCTTATAGGGTTCTATATATGTATATGTATATTGACTATCTAATTTCTAGTTTCTACGCCTTTGTAACAATACTTCAAATAGTATCAGTGATCAAGATTAATTTCATTCTAGTTTCAAAAAAAATATTAACTCCACCTTTTTTTTTTCCCACATCTCAAATTACCCAATTAGGCAAGTGTTTAAAGACTAGGCATGATCCAATCCCAAGACCCAAAATTCTCATTTAATTTTTACCTAAAATCTATGATTTGAATCTAGTTCAATACCAATTTTTAATTTTCGTCTTTTGTCACAATGTCTAAATTAGTCTTGACGGTCAACATCGACCCCATTCCAATCTCCCAAATAATCTTTAATTCCACCTTAATATCTTATCTCAAATTTCATAGTTATTTTATTTAAATCAATCAACCTCAACTCATCACCTTTATTATTATTTTTATTAATTTTAATCAACATATTATTATGTTATTATTTTCTAATCAACATCAATTAATACTAAGGTTTGGTATAAGCATTACTTATCTATCCTTAATCTCATTCAATACCAATTTCTAATTTCCATCCCTTTGTCATAATGTCTCAAATAGTCTCAAAGATCAACATTAACCCCATTCCAATTTCCAAATAATCCTTACTTTTATGTTAACATTTTTTTTTAATCTCAAATTAAGTAGTTATTCTTTCAAGAGATTATTCAATTCGTATTAGTCAAACTCAACGTACTATTATATTATTGTTTTTTATGAACTTATTATTATTATATGTGTTTTTTCAATGAAACTCTATTCATATCAAGGTCTAAGATGAGTGACACATGTCTCAAGTAGGCTTGATGGTCAAAATTAACCTCATTCCAATTTCTTAAAATTATCAATTAATATTTGTCTAAATCTATAATCTGAATCCAATTCAATACCATTTTTTGTATTTTCATCTATTTGTCACAATACTTGAGGTAGTCTCGATGGTCAACATTAACCCCATTCCAATTTCCAAATAATCTTTAATTCTGCCTTGATATTTTTATCACAAATTTATTAGTTATTATACTCAAATTGATCTACCTTAACTTATCACCTTTATTATTCTTTCATTCATTTTTAGTCAACCTATTATTATTATTATTATTATTTAATCAACCTCAACTCATCACCTCTATTATTATTTTATTATTTTTAATCAACCTTTTTTATTTTGTTTATTTTCTACCAAGCCTGAATTCATATTAAGGTCTAATCCAAGCATTACTTAGATCCATAATCTGAATCTCATTCAATTCCCATTTCTAATTTCCATCTTGTCACAATGTTCCAAATAATCTCAATGAATCAACATTAAACCCATTCCAAATTCTAAATAATCCTTAATTCCACCTTAATATTTTTATCTAAAACTACCTAATTAAACAAGAGTAGTATTTAAAGGCTAGATCATGCATACAATCCAATCTCAAGGCCCAAAATTCTTATCTAAACTTTACCTTAGATCTTTCAAAACCAATTTCTAGTTTCCATTTCTTTATCATAATGTTTTAAATAGTCTCAACGACCAATATTAATCTCAATCTAATTTTTAAATAATCTTTAATTCCAATTTGTAGTCTCCATTTTTTTATCATAATATTTCAAATAGTCTCAACGACCAACATTAATCTAAATCTAATTTTTAAATAATCTTTAATTCCACCTTAATATCAATATGTTTATCTTATCTTTCAAAACCAATTTATAATTTCTATTTCTTTATCATAATATTTCAAATAATCTCAACGACCAACATTAATCTCAATCTAATTTTTATATAATCTTTAACTCGACCTCAATATTAATATTTTGATCTCATACTATCATGTTAAATCAATCAACCTCAACCCATGCCATAATATTTTTAAAATGAAACTCAATTCATATTAAGATCTAATATGAATATTACTTCTATCAATTAAGGTTGATTAAAATAGCATAAAGAGTCTCCTAGTAATCACCTACCCTCAAGTACACTATGTTTAAACGAAGACTTTTTCAATTAAATGCACTTTCTTTTCTTAATCATGAGCCTTATGAAACGTAGGTAGTCGCCATCAAGCACAATTTAACATCAAAAAGCTCACAAACCCAATAGGCCCCCACTTTAGCTGTGGACCTACCATTTCTTTTGCTCTCTATGGCGGCGTTTCACAACTTTCTTGTTTCCTTTCATACACACTCAACCCTAACTCTTTATCTGATTCAAGGCCTTTTATTAAAGAATTATTATTTTACTCAATCTTCTACTCTATTTAAATGATAAATACAAAAGTATTTATCATCATGCAATTTTGCTTTTATTCTTTAGAAATTTATACAATTCAATTTAGAAATCATAGCATTTTAAGTTATGGGATGTCGAAATCTATATCATTAGAAAGCATAAGTGCGACAAGATTTTGTTTAGAAATAATAGTGATCCTTATTATGATTTGTGGAAATCTGATGTCATTGAAAAGAAATTGTGGAAATTTAATATCATTAGAAAGAGAAAGTGCAAGGAAATCGTAATCACTACAGATTGCGGAAATCTAATATCATTAAAGAAACAAAGTGCAACTAAATTTGAAGTGTTTGTATTTATTTGGATAGATTCAGAAGCTTCCTAGCTACGTTATTGATCCAGACGTGATGATGGGCTATGTCAAAGGCATTGAAATTTTTAAAAAGGGGAGTGAATGAAATCAATCTAATCTAGAAACAAAAGCAATTGGAATTGTGAATTGTGGAAATCAGATTTAATAAAAAAAAAAATGCAACGAAATCCTAATTTAGAAACAACAACAAAGTTATGGATTGTGGAAATATGATATGATTAAAGACAAAAAGCACTACAAAATCCAAATTGTTTGTCTATATTTTGATGGATTGAGAAGCTTTCTGGCTGAAAGTAGGTTACGCTATTGATCTAGCCATAACAATGGACTAAGTTAAGCCATTGATTTAGACATAAGGGAGTTGAATGAAATCAATCTAATCTAGAAACAATATGGATTGTGGAAATCTGATATCATCAAAAAGAAAAAGAGCGACAAAATTCTAATTTAGAAATAGTAGTGAAACAATAAATTGGGAAAATATGATATCATTAAAGAGAAAAGGCGCTACAAAACCCATACGGGTTGTCTTTATTTTGATGGATTGAGAAGCTTATTGGCTGAAAGTAGGTCAAGTTATTGATCTAGCCATTGATTTATACATAAGGGGTGAATGGAATTAATCTAATCTAAAAACAACAAGGATCGTGAAAATTTGATATAAAGAAAAAGTGCGACAAAATTCTAAACTAGAAACAACAGCATCAGAACTATAGATTGTGAAAATCTGATATCATTAAAGAGAAAAAGCGCTACGAAATCTGAACCTATCTTTATTGAGAAGCTTATTGGCTAAAAGTATGCTAAGTTATTGATTTAGGGGAGAGGACCTGGTAGTTGAGCGCGTTCTAATAGTTGTGATAGTAGTTGTTAATTAAATACCCACACTTGTTGATTTAATATCCAATATTTTTAGTTCAACATTGTACCAATAGTTATGACTTTAAAGTTGCTTTTGCTAATGATGACTACCCATAATTGAATGAAATGTATCCCTTTTCCTAAAAAGCAACCAATAGTGTGATGCCACATCAGCTGCACAAGTATGGGGGTCCCTAATACACTACGATTGGTCTCACTTTTTTTTTGGGCTGTTTTGGACACATTGGAAAAAAGCATGCTGATGTGGCATCATAATTGATGATGTGGCCCTGAAACCTTAGTTATAAGCAGGAAAAAAATGGGAGTAATTTGAAATTTCTATGTAGGATTTTGAGAACCGCGAAGTTAGGGTGCTCAACTACCGGGTCCTCTCCCCTAGCCATTGATTTAGACATAAGGGGGTGATTGGAATCAATCTAATCAAGAAACAACAAAGATCGTGAAAATCTGATATTGTTAGAAAGAAAAAAGTGCGAGAAAATTCTAATCTAGAAACAACAGCGATCAGAACTATAGATTGTGGAAATCTGATATCATTAAAGAGAAAAAGCGCTACGAAATCTGAACTGTTTGTCTTTATTCTGATGGATTGAGAAGCTTCCTAGCTGAAAGTAGGCTACATTATTTTGATCTAGCTATGCCAGTGGACTAAGTTAAGCCATTGATTTAGACATAAAGGGAGCTGGACCTGAATGGACTTAAAAGTTGGCAAAATCTAGAAACAACAAGGATCCTGAAAATCTGATATCCTTAGAAAGAATAAGTGCCACAATAATCCAATCTAGAAACAACAGCGATCACAACTATAGATTATGGAAATCTGATATCATTAAAGAGAAAAAGCGCTATGAAATCCGATCTAGGCATTGATTTAGACATAAGGATGTCAATGGAATCAATCTAATCTAGAAACAATCTAATATTGTGAGAAAGAAAAAGTAAAAATTTCTAATCTAAAAACAACATTAATCAGAATTATAGATTGTGGAAATCTCATATTATTAAAGAGAAAAAGCGCTACGAAATCCGAACTGTTTGTCTTTACTCTGATGGATTGAGAAGCTTCGTTGCTGAAAGTAGGGTATATATATTATTTGGATCTAGCTGTGCCAGTGGAGTAAGTTAAGCCATTGATTTAGACATAAAGGGGGCTGAGCCTGGACCTGAATGGGCTTAAAAGTTGGGAAAATCTTACAAATCACACCTCCGTTTGTACAGAAAACAAGCATAAATTTAGAGAAATGATGGATTCGAAGTTGACTTAGGAAAATCTACAGTATCCAATCTTCCTGCCAACAACTCTGACGAGATTGTCAAAGGAGGCAGGTGAGGAAGAAAAAAGAGGCCATAATGGTGACTGACTGGACCTGTAAGCAGAATGCAGTGAGGACCACAGACACAATGTAAAGGAAGGTAATGATCAGATGGGTCAAAGCAGGTTCCTCGATTGTGTGAAAAACATGCCTTGCCTGCACTGTAACAATGATCCTTCTGGATCTGCGTGCATGCCCAACAATATCTCACTATTTAAACCAAAGCAGATGGAGTTTTTGCTGTTTTCGGCGCATACTGGCTGTTCTACACACGGAAGAGCTGGAGCCGTACAATAATGGAAATGCCCTCTTTTCGTGAACTGCGAAAGATGGAATTTTTATTCATTTCTCAGTGCCTGTCGTAATCAAGCATGGCCAAAGATCAAATTTTTATGAGTTTTTATTCATTTCTTCCGACCCAAAATCAAATTTTTATGAGCTTTTAGTCATTTCTTCCGACCCAGATTGGTCCGGGATTGGGTTTGGGCCTGGTGCGAGAAATCCAACCCAATCCCTGATGAATCTTCTTTATTCTTTCCTGTACTTTTAGCCGGCGTACAAATAGGTGTGAAATCGAATCGGGCTTTGACAGTTGGGTGGTCTTCAAAAGCCATAAAAAATGTGCACACATATACATACATACATGCTCTGTTCTGCTCTGAGCTGAGCAGAGCAGAACAGTAAAATAAGAAAGCGGCGGCATAGAGTAGGCCAACAGTTTGATTGATTATCGTAACTGAGCAGAGATTTTGCGTGATGATTATGTCGCAAAGAATCTGTAAAAACTCCAGACTCTTCAGTTTTCAGAGATCGTTTCGTTTCGTTGCAGTGCCCTGCTTCTGACTTCTGTACAATCAACCTTTTTCTTCATTAAAATGACCAAACCGTCATAAAAATTTCAAATCAAGGGCACCAAAATGACCAACCAAACCGTCATAAAACTTTCAAATCAAATCAAAGGGCACCAAAATGATCAACCAAACCGTTATAAAAATTTTAAATCAAGGGCACCAAAATGACCAACCAAACCCTTATAAAATTTTCAAATAAGGGCACCAAAATGATCAACCAAACGGTTATAAAATTTTCAAATCAAGGGCACTAAAATGATCAAGATTTTAATTTGATGTCATTTCAATGGGCCTTTGGTCTACTTGTGAAGTTGAATGGCTTACAACCAGCCCACGAGGGATCAAGTTTTGTTGAGTGCAAGGCTCCGACATCATAAGGGATGAGGCCGGGATCATGCCCTGGGCGAATTTGGCGGCGTGGATGCCCCTCAGTCCTTGGCTCTAAGCCGAAGAGGTTTCAGGGACAAGTGGACCCGTATCGGGTTCTTAAAATCGTCAATAGTAGCTTTCGCTGATTGGGGCTCGAATTTGGTGGCGTGGATGCCCCTCAGTCCTTGACTCTAAGCCGAAGAGGTTTTAGGCACGAGTGGTCAATGGGCCCTTGTCTACTAGTGAAGTTGAATGGCAAGGCTCCAACATCATAAGGGATGAGGCTGGGATTATGCCTTGGGCGAATTTGGTGGCATGGATGCCCCTCCGTCCTTGTCTCTAAGCCGAAGAGGTTTCAGGCACAAGTGGGCCCGCATCCGGTTCCTAAAATCGTCAATAATAGGCTTCCGTAATTGGCAGCTCGCAGGCTTGAATTCTCGCTAGACTGTCTCAGAGGTCTGAGCCCTCCATAAAAAAAAAATTGACTGTCAAATTTCAGTCCTGTTCTGTGCCGGTTCAGAGAATCGAACAAAAGCAGAATCCTGCCTTACTCAACCTCTTTGCTTCTTTTCCTTCTTACATACAGACTGTACTGTAAACCCCGTTGGAAGGCGAATCAAAAATTGTCTCATTTGGGGGGGTTTGTGTTTCTTTTTTCTTTTACTTTCTGTTTCGTGCATGGAACCCCCGAGTAAACCTGTACCAGACCACCCTTTATTGCAAGCCTAAAGGACACTTGAAGCCCCCCAGATTCGATTCCTGGGCGCTCTTTACTACTTTACTAACAAAGAACATCATACGTTTTTCTGGACTGCGATTTGGATTCCAACAACTGTTCTTGTACGTGTGCACAGATTTATTCTGAACCAGTCATTCGCTTCCAGCTTGATTTTCCCAGTTCCCTCCTCTTTCACGTCGCTATCTTTAATGACCAAAAGATACGTGAGATTAACTGAGCCCCATGCAATTGCATGCTGGCTGCTGCTGCTTCTTTATCCATGCAATTGCATGCTACCTCTTACGTCCTGCCCATGCAATTCCTCCTATTTTTGGTCCCTACGGTTAAAGATGAGATCTTGGTATTTTTGCTTACACCCCCTGTTTAGCTGGCCTAAGTATGTTTTAGAGTGGAATAAATAAAGTTCAAGATAAGTCTTAGGATCAAAAAATACTAAATTTAATATCTAGGGGAAATTGATAACATTTAAAAAAAATTAAAAATTTACCAGGAGTGAAAGGAAGAATATTTGTGAGATTGTAAAAGTGAGTAGAATGTCTTTCTCTGCGTATGTCACCATGACCACCTCATAAGACACACTTCCTCGTGCATTGAAATATGATGGTGATCCCACTAAAAACGCTTTGGAGTAAAGAATATGTAAACTTTTATGATTATTAAAAGGTTTTTAATTTTATTTTTATTGATGAAGATTTGAATTCAGTGTCTTTTAGGTGCTTACGATATGACTTTGCTACTAAATCAGATGCCTTTTGTCGGTATTTTTGGATGGTTAATAAGTATAGTTTTGTGATATTACTATCAGGATTAATTGTGTAGTTTTTTGAGTCAAAATCATTGACCCATGTTTCATGAGTAGTGGTTTACATGAACTCATCTCTCATGAGAATGAATGGAACCCATAAGTAGAGTTTTGTTGGTCTATACTTATGTTATTTTGTGAATAGGGGAAGAGCATAGTACCCAGTCTAACTTTGTGTATCTGTAGAATCTAAATTATGTCAGATTTTGACAAAAAAAATTGTTGCCTTTGTATGCGAGTTGACATATTAAGAAACATTTCTTGGCTTATTAGTATTAACAAAACTTCTTGTAGACATGGTTAAGTGTCAAAGGGTTAAAAAGTGGTCATTTCAAAGTGTCGCACGATACCCACTTAAAGATGTATCAATAATTGTTCACTAAAAGTTGTCAGTACTTCTGGATAAATGTCACAATAGTCATGCACAAATGTCCCAATAGTGGTGCACAAATGGGCCAATTATGAACAAGAAAGGCTAAAAAATGATCAGCTATTGGTACATGTGTCATCGTTTTAGGACTCCTTTAAAATTAGCAATTGGGGGGTCAAGTGTGCGTGGAGTGTGCAATTATTAGAACATGTTTTGTTGTTGGTGCTCTTCCCCTATATTAGTAGTGATTTTAGGGAAAGTTTGAGATTATTATTTATTTGTTAAAAGGTACTTGATTTAATGGCAAAATTTATGTTGTAGGCATCTAAATGGTGTTGAGTTCAAATCTTCAACAATACAAAAAAAAGATTATTCTCTATCTGACATAATTATGGCTTTTTAATAGTTTCTGTAATGTTGTTAAACAAGGTTATCGTCCATGTTCCAATTATTGTTCATTATATTTCACTAATTAAAAAAATTAGTAATTGGTCCAATTGTGCAACTTTATTGTGTTTCAGGTTTAGGCTCTATTGTTTCTGTATTTCTATTTCAAGGTTAGATCATTTTGTTGGACTTGTAGGTATGCCTCTCTATTGCCCTTTTGTTGTGAATATTGTACTATTTTATTTATAGTAATGGAAAGTTAAATAGGATATGTTCATAAAAAAATATTTTACACAATGATTGTTTGTATATTGACTATCTACTAACATCTTGATATGATTTTGTTAGTTTGTAACTGATGAATATAATAATTTAAACATTTTAATAGAATAATATAGTTTAATATAATTTGAATTATTTCATATAATAACTATTTACCTATCAACTATATGAGTTAGCCAAAAACACAAATATATTGAATAAAAAAATTATATCACAATAATAAAGATAACACAATTTTTGTAATGGTCCATATGATTGTGTTTGAGTTAGCCATTATTAATATTGTTTTAATGACTACATACCATGGGACGCATAGGTCTTGCTTGTGAGTTATTTTTGTATTCTTATTGGTGCTTTAACTTTACTATTTTATTTAGGCATAATTGTTGATCATGCATTTGATAACCTATGCCATGTTGGTAATAAATAACTTGTAGGATATGTGATAATTTATTATCACGATATTTTATTTGATGTATTGATTAACTTATTTTTCATACATATGCAGTTTATGTCATGTGTTAGACCAACCTCCTTGCTTAGAGATGATATTCTTCTACATGTAGGTTGGTGTATTAATAGGGATAGAATGTGTGTATAGCATTATGACAAGTTCTTTATGAGGAATTCATGTATTTTATGATGTGATGTTGTCTCCATTGAAGGTGTAAGAGCCCTTATGATTATATACCATATTTGGCATTAGGATCATGTTGTTTATTTAGTGATGCATGCACTATGTTTCACAACTAGTTTACCATGACACTTATATTATTTTTTATACATCTATCAAGATTATAGATGTACATTGATATTAGTAAGGTATGTTGATAATTATATGGTTTATTGTAAAGACTACATTTCCTACTACATACCACATAAGCAAGAAAATAAAATTAACAAAAAAGTTTGATCATTAATGTCAAGAGTCAAATAAACATAATCAAGTACAATGATATCATATAACATTAGAAGAGATGAGGTGTCGACCATCCTATTGAAATACCATTAGTACATCATATACAAGGCAATACTAAATCAACAATGTCAAGAGATGTCGACCTAATCGTTGAACATCGATACAACAATGAATAAATATACATCAAATATAACTTCAAATTACATTGTTTGATAGAAGTAGACCATGAAGGTCGAAATCATGAATACATGAATGAAATGCAATGTACAAATATCTGTCTCTTTTAGTCATCAAACAACTTTCCATCTATTATATACCCGAGACAGGAGTATGGTCCAGGTGCTTTTACCGCCCAACCACAAAGTGGTTAGCTCCCGTAGTGCTCAACTTGTCACGTTGAGTGTGTCAACCCTGCCCAAGAATCCTAGCAACTTAGAACTGGTGGATCAAATGGATCTAGTGCAGCAGTATAACTAACTAATTTTCACATATGAAAATATAGACTAAACATTGATGTGATAGGGAGATAAAACATTAACTGACATATAGAAAGTGTATGCAAAAGTGCTTTGGCCAAAGCAATTTTAACTAGTTTCTATTAGCAGGTTGGTATGCATAAGAAAAAGGTCCTTTCCCTACTCTTCCCTATTATACCCACATTCAAAACCCTTCCATATATGAAAAATTTCCTCACACATGAAATAAAAAGAACCATAGCACACTATGGGGAACATTTGTAGCAATTTGCTAGATTAAGCTCTTCTTCTTGGATGCCTTTACATACACACTCTTCCCTATACTCAAGATGTTGTTTCTCTTCACAAAAAGGATTTAGAGATAACTCACATTCAGGAACTACCTTCTTATCAAGAATTTGATTAGATAGGATACTCGGATAATTTTTCAGAACTAATCTAAAACACATTCTCCTCATTATGTCTGTTTGATTTTATCTCACCTTCACATGTTTGATACAACTTCTGCTCATGGGATGAAATAACGCATGTCTCACTTTATGAATACACTTCGCCATACATATTTTGAGTTTCATCATCTTTAAAATGATCACTAGGCCCATTGTATTTATCATGATGTTGATGGACTTGATTGCATAGAAAATATTCTTCAAATAATGGATTCAAGGATATAGAGAACTCGGGCATATCTCCATGAGAGATTTCATCCGAAACTTCTTCATGTTCATATGTTGTATGTTGTTCTATTTCATCTCCGTTATTTGATTCCTGAAATTTATCATCTTCTTCATCTAGTACCCCCTGAGTATGTACTGATCCATCAACTTGCTTATCATGGTGTGATGAGAAAAAAATTTGACCACTCTTCTCAACATGTTTTTGATATTCCATGTCTAGTAAATATGAGATTTCTTCTGTACTGAGAAGATCTTCTTCCTCATCATCATGGTCATTGATACCTATTTCCATGCAAATCTCACTACGTACAGATTCTTCTTCAATCGGATCCAAAATTTTCTCCTCCTTGTCATCACAAGTATTATTATGGTTCTCGAGAATGGATGCTTCTTTATCTTCTGTATGACTAGTTCACTCATCTTCCTCACCAAGATAATCACAAGCACAAGGCCTTGTTCAATCTGATCATAAGCCTCCCTTTTTCTATCTTCGTCATCTTCTTCTAATATATGCGCAAGAAACTTTACAGAAGGATCATCTGATGTGATTCCCAATTTTTTGACCTTTCTCATGATTTCCTTTTGTGAAGGCATAATGTTTGAAGGTATTCATGAAGAATGTTCACCATTCTTATCAGCAAATGTGCAGAAGACTCCCCTTCAAGTCTCTCCAAGCTAAAAAATTTATCAAGTGGAGACATACTAGGATCCTCTTCCATGTTGTAACTTTGGTCTTCATACCGTTCATAGCAAATGTTGTCTTCTTCACCACTCGCAACATGAAATGTATAAAGAAACCATTTCTCAAACTGTCTCCATGATGACATGGACTATGTAGGTAATGATTCATATTATTCTTGTGCATTATTTTTTAATGACCATGCAAACAACTTCATGGAATCATCTTTTGTATGGACCTCATAATTATCAAGGAATATATGAAAAGAATCCAAATGATCAAGAGTTGATTCATCATAATCTCCATAAAATGCAGGAACCCTCTGTGAAAGTTGTGAAAATAATTCATTAGAACTACATTGAAACTTTCTAAGATCCAAAGGCCTGGTATCAACGGGAATCAAAAACCTTTTGAACAGAATTTTAAACATTATGTAATAGATCTTCTATTACTAATTAAAGGACACATTGATGGGGAGGTCACCTTACTCTCTGAGACTCCTACTCTTTTCTAGGAAATCTCACCAGGAATCCTATTCAATTCAGGACTCACTAGACTCACCCTTGAGTCTCTTAGGGCTGCTCTCAGACCCTAA
>MU226025.1:20210-38003 GCA_018584345.1 Thuja plicata
ATCCCAATCTTGAGTGGGACTCTGTAGGGAAACACATAAGGAATGCCTCTAAAACCATAGACCCTAATCACTATTGCAAAAGGGTATAAGATCAAATCTCCCTAGTTGTGAGCAATTTTCAACTCAGGGGCATACTCCATATGCCTTAAAAGCATCAATATTTCATTGTGAATTCTTGCAGTTTGGTTGCTTAACAATGACTTAAGTCTGGTAGAAAAAACTTTGTCAAAGTATACATAAATTGCATTCTTTCTATCCCAGGACAAGTGTGCACTCCACATCTTAACAGGCAACTCTTCATCATGTTGGAATTTCTCCAATTCCATTTCTTCTTCAAAGAAATCTGCATTGTTAAATAAGAACATATGCATCATAAGGGAATGCGAACCTATAGGCTTTTGTATATTTCCATCCTTGATCCCTAACAAACCACCTTTTAATGAAATTTCACTCTTAACATGCCCGGCCCCACCAAAGACATGTGTCACCATCACCTATCGACTTATTCATTAGATGTCGTGCACTTTGGACATAAGCAGATACACGCACCATTAGATCTTTTCACAATTGCACGACACATAAGGTGATGATGTAAAGGGACCCATATGGTGAGACTTAGTATTTAATAAAGTGGTTAGGATATTACAAACTATAGGTGAAAATCAACCTATTCAGTGGAGACACATAACTTAGTATGACTTAAGTGAACAAAAAAGTAACACAGGAATAGAATAGGCCAAGGCACTTAGGGTTTTTTAGTCATTTTTTACCACTTTCAAATAGGTTGAGGGTTTAGGCACATTCTGCAGAGGCATAAAATCAAATTTAATACCAATTTCAAAACCCTTGACACTACAAATGACAGGAGACCTCATAAAAATGACAAGGCACACTTTGGAAAAGAAATAGCACCAACAAGCTGATTGCAATGACTTACTAAAAAATGCAATGGGGTGCTCAAATCCTTCACTATCCTTCTACAATAAGATTATTGCAATAGTATGAAATGAAGCAAAAGTAAACAAAGAAAATGATTTAGTGTAATCACGGGTTACAAGGACTGGTGCTTCTTGAATAGCTTGTTTTATCCTTTCAAAGGCTAACTAAGCTTCTTGGCCCCATTCAAACTTCACATTTTTCTTCAACAATTTGACAATAGGTTTAACCAGTTCTGCAAAGTTGACAATAAATCTTCTAAAAAAGTTAATCTACCCTAGAAATGATTGTATACCTTTTAAATTCTTTGGAGAAATTACCTTTTGGATGGCTTCAACCCTTTCAGGATCTATCCTCACCCCCTCCTTTGATACTATATGGCCCAAAAGTTTCCCCTCAGTAACAACAAAGTGACACTTTTTTGGGTTCAGAGACACCCCATATTCTAGTTCTTTTATCATGTCCTTTTCCAAATGATTGCAATGATCCTTTTCTCTTTTTGAGAAAGTTCTTAAATCATCTTGGTAAACCACCATCAGAACATCTATGAGGTCCTTGAAGGCTACATCCATAGCTCTTTGAAAAGTTGCACCAGCATTTTTTAGCCCAAATGGCATACGTGCATATACATAGGTGCCCCAAGGGGTAGTAAATGTTGTTTTGAATTGCTTAGATTCTTTAACCAACACTTGATTGTACCCTGAGAATCCATCCATCATAGATAACAAATCACATCCAGTGACTTTATGCAAAATAGCCTCCATATTAGGTAGTCTGTAATTATCTTTCAATGAGGCTACATTTAAATTTCTAAAATCAACACATAACCTTATCTCCCCATTTTTCTTTCTTACAGGGACTAAGTTAGAGACCCAAGATGAATGTCTAATAGGCTTCATCATTCCTACATCCCTTAGCTTCATCAATTATGTCTACATCTTTGTAGCTAGTAATGGATTGATTAGCCTTTGTTTTTGTCTGAATGGTTTAATGCCTTGTTTTAAAGGGACATCATGTTGAAATAAATATTTTCTATATGTTTTAAAATCATCATAGGACCAGGAAAAAAATGTTTGTACCTTTTTAGCAACTTTATCAAATTTTGTCTCACATTGCTGTCCAATTTTTTTCCATTGTAAACTAATTGGGGAGATGTTTCAGATCCCAAATTAATTTCCTCTAAGTCTTTCACTCTGGCATTGGACTTTTGAGTCATATAGTTGTCATTTATGTTTAAAATGCCTTCCAACTCAACCAACCCCTTGGGAATGTTATTAGTATCCAATTGGATGACTTCCTGATCAAAAATATACTCCTTATTTTCCACAATTGACACTAGAGATTCACAATCAATATTTTGACCATCGTTTTGATCTATGCATTGGATAAACTTGAGGATATCATCATCATCCTCAAAAACTTGCCAATTATGAATATTGTCAGGAACTACTGGCCTACTTTTCATCTCAACCATAGACATGCCAGTAAGAGTAACATCATTATTTTTTAGGGAAACATTTGCCAAGAAATCTGCCATTATATTATTTGATCTTTCAACCCATAATATATTGAAAGCATCAAATAATTCCATCCTATCCCTGACAGCATATTTATACAATTTTAATCTGTCATCTTTAGCAACGTAATGCCCCCTAATCTAAGATATAATTAACTAGGAATCTCCATGTGCTTTTAAACATTTAATACCATGCTTGATGGCAATATCTATTCCCAAGATTAAAGCCTCATATTCAGCAGTATTATTTGTGCATTGAAAAGTTAACATGAATGAATATTTGAAAGTGATACCTAATGGGGATATCAACAAGACTCCTACCCTAGATCCTTCTTTTGAACATCGTCCATAAAAATAAATTTTCCAGAGCCCATTTTTTTGCAACAGCAATTCATCCACAATTGGATCGGTGTTCTTTAGCTGTGACTTAACTTCTTCAACCATAAAATTTCCCATATCAACATTCACACAATAATATAATTGATCAGGTAAGACCACTTCAACCATAACAGCTGACCTAGGTTCTCTATACAATTTGACCTCATTCCCATTTACAGGGATAGTTGCATAAGATAAATCCAACTGCATCTTTCCTCCTACTGTTGCTACCCATTGCCTTGATAAAAGCATACTATAATATGGTTTAGTATCCACTACCACTATGTCCATTCTATAAGTTGCTTCAGGGAAAGCAGTAATTTTCACTTCAATATCCTTCAATGTTGCTACCACAGGAATTTCCCTGTTATCCATGGCATAGAAGCTCCCAGCAGATGTAGTAACCCGGAGGCCTAATTCTTTCATCACATGATAGGACATCACATTTGCTGCTACTCCAGAATCAATCATGTAGTTTTTTACCAAGAAATTATTTACCATTAAGCTGACATAAAATGGATCAATAGACAATGGTTCTTGGGTTTTTATATTTCCAATACAAATGTTAGAAAATTCCTTTCTCTTTCCTTTTCCTTTCACTAATGGACAATCTTCTTTAGCACTATTTAGTGTTAAAGGTATCTCCTCATGATTAAGAACAGATACATCATCTATTCCTTTTAATAATGCTAGAGCAGCTTCCTTATGCTCTTTTATTTTCAACATTTCCATAAGTGGGATTGAGACTTTCATTTGGGTCAAAGCATGTTTCATGTCAAAATGAGGTGATTCAGGGGGCATATCATTTACTTTCTTCATTTTCTTGAGTTTCTCATTTGGTACTAATTCTTCCTTTGATATCCCCTCCCCAATATGATCATGAGAAGATCCTGCTTGTCTGCAACATTCATCTTTGTCATCTTTCTTAGGATGAAAATCCTCATTTACTTGAGGTGAGTCTTTTCTAACATAAACAAGGGAAGACTTTCCTTGAGCTGGTTGTACCATTCTATTCCTTAAGTTGTAGGCACTTCTTTCTTGATTAATTGTTGCAACAGTTAAAGACCTTTTTTTCTTCATTAGTAGGAGTCCTAAATTGAGATTGTGAACTATCATCACCCACCATGTTTATAGTTTCCTAGTGAAACATACTCATCCTGATCACTTTGATATGTTAAACTTTGTAACTAGTTTGTAAAACATTAATTATCCTCCAAACATGAATTATTAGAAGATGAGGCACTATCAGGGAGCCATGGATATGGTTTCTTTATAGTGAACATATTGATAGCAGGGCCTTCCTACTCTCCTTCTTCTGTTTGGTCAAACAAATCCTGATCTACTACACATAAATAGGAAGAGTGTGGCATATTGCAAGCATCACACCAGGGAGTGTTCTCAACATAGTTGGCATTGTTCCTTTTTAGGGGATATGGGGTTTCTTTTTCTTTTGGGTTATCTTTCCCTTCAACGACAGGTTTGTCATTATTCCAATTAGTATTGTATGGATAATCTCTTAGGTTAGGTTGTCTGTCAAATATTTGGTTAGTATAATTATTATCTCGATACCCTCCTCTATCATTCTTATCCATCTTGGCAGCAAGGTCTTTTACTGCACTCACCAATTTATCCACTGTATCATCTTCTTTGACACTTTTATTAGCAGATCCCTTTTCTTTCCAAAGCTTATTGTCCTCTCTCTTCCCAAATTTCCCTGATGCTCTCTTATTACTCTCAATGTCAATTTCTATTTTGTAAGCATCCCTTAACGTAGTTGGGTTTTTATCTCTAAGCAGATAAGACATTTTTCCATCAGCAACATTAATTTAAGTGGTAAGGCACACTTCCATATCTAATCTCAAAAATTGGAACAATTTGTTCATGGCCTTTTGAAATATACTGTTAAAGTCAGCCATATTTTCATTTGGTAACTTCTTGATGTTATTAAATTCATTTAACATGTATCTAGAATTAACATGCTCTCTATACTACTCCCTAAAAGACTTTACAAATTCATCCCAAGAGGCAATACTATCATTTGGCAAGTTTCTGAATCCCTAGCATCTTCAATTAAATATTGAACAAAAAGTTTCATAATGACATCCTCATCTTCAATTTCAAAGTTAGTCATCTTATCACCAAAATCTTTTAAATGCTCTTCACAAGTAACAACATTATTTCATGTGAACTTAGGGATCCTATCTCTTACCTCATTGGGGATCACATTAGGGTGACCAAGAATGCCTTCAAAGAAGAGAGCTTTGTATTTTTTCATGTGGACAGGCCTCCTTTGAAAATTTCCCAACTCATTATTACCATTTGGTCCAGTAATTCCTCCTTGATGTTGAACAGGTGGAGGAACACCCTTCTTGGGCTTGGCAGCTTGAAAACTTGGGTGAGGACCCATAATTTGAGCAGTTACATTAGAACCATAGTTTTGAACATTTGGGTTCTTTCCATACTTTTGGACTTTAGGAGCACCACCTTGATTGTTCACATTTAGATTAGCAGATGGATTTAATTATTGTACTCCTTGATTCACATGCATAGAACTACTTGCAGTAGTATTATTTGTAGCATGAAGTAAGGCTATCTTCATCTTCATATCAGATGCATCAGCCTCCAATTCCAACTTTTCTAGTTTTTTTGCCAAGTCATCCTTAGCCTTCCTAGCTTGTTCAATGTCCAAATCAATTTGAAGTATTCCTTCAAGGTTGGAAACTTTCTACTGAGGCTCATTTAGGCTGATACCAACAACCTTTTGCTTGCCTTTGTCAGGGGCATCTTTAGTAGTTACTTTGAGTTTCACATTTCATTGATTCTCATATGGAAACAACTGCCTCATGACATGTCCTTCCTTCTTAAACTCATCCTTGTCAGGGTTTGAGATTTTATTTGGGGCTTTCCTTCTCAAATCATTGACGGTACCAAACAATTTTGGATCCAGAATTTTTATTTCTTGATTCAGGGATTTAGTCTTGAGGTCATTCCTTCTAGTCTCAGCTAGGAGTTCTTTTCTTTCCAATAATAAGTCATATATCATTTGTCCACATTTTTCCTCTACTTCAGCTATTTCTTTTTCTTTTTCTTTCTTTTTTCTTTTCAAAGCCACAACCTTGTCTTGCAACTTATTAGAATCATATTATGTTGTTTCAGCAGTAGAAGTCTCTTCTAGTGGAGCAAGATTTTCTTCAGCAGGAAAGAACCCTATGTCAGTATTTTCTCCATCCCTAAAGGGATCAAAATTGGTATTAGCTCTATAATAATCAACTAATACCAGGGGTTCAGCATCTTCAGATGAAGATGTCTTCCTTTTTGGAATGGGAATATCCATTTTTCCTTTAGAGGCATGTTGGGAATCATGTTTAGATGCCCCTCTTTTGGACCATTGTTCAGGATTCATTTCGGAATACGATCTGGTATTTCTTTGTCGGCTCATCTCACAGAACAAACAAATATTTCACTATTTAATACTAGAATACACAAAAGTTAGATTCACCACCCCTTCTCAGAGGATTAATATATAGAGAGATTAAAACACATTGTCTTGTCTCAGATTTCCTTTAAGCAATAAGAAAATATAGAACTTTGAAGATAGATTAGGCTTGATAATTCCTCACCTCGAAACTTCAAGAAAATGATCTTTCATTTTTCATAACTACAAATATTTTTCATTCAGTGGACTTCCTCTTGACAATAGACAAGGAACCATATTAGATATTTTAGAGTTATCAACTATTCCAACTGAGACAAGTTCTGTACCATTTTCAGAATCAGGGCCTTCAAACAATGTGCCATGGTAGATAAGAAGAATAAAATCGCTTTAATTATTATTAGCAAAAACAAATTAATTCTCAATATTTTAAGGAGAAATTCTTTCATGATCATGACTCTTAGAACATCGCAAATTCCCTAGCAGAGTCGCCAATTTGTTATCTCTTTTTCTTGTAGAATCAATTATAATAGCAATAAATGCTTGACTCTCTTATACCCAAGTTGGATTCTCAAAGGGAAAAGGCTAATTAACAAGGATGAGAAATCCTTCTACACTTAGGGCTCCACATACCCAGGTGAGTGCACCTTTGATAGAATATTATCTTTCAACAGTTTTTAACAGTGGATTAAGGATTGGTGATCCTTCTTCTTTTTATGACATTAGGACTAGCAAGGCTAACCTATTGATTCACTCTTTAAGGAATCACTAATATGAATTGTATTGAATACAATTAACAAGACATATACTTTAAATAATATAAATATATAGATTGATTAAATTTGAGTTGATGATAACAACCACTTGTCAGCATTTTGACCAGTGCCTAATCATTGGTGATAGAGTCAAAACAAAGCATACATATATTAAATATAATCAATGGAGATATTACTGAACCCCAAATAGAATTCCTTATAGACTATCCTCTCATCCTCACACCCCTGTATCAAATCCCTGCATAAACCCTAACCCTCTGCAATTATCTGCAAGATTTTAAAACTCTCCTTGAAAGAAACTTACAGACAAGAACATGGCTACTTTATAACCAGTATACTCAAAAATCCTTACAAATTGAACATACAAGAATTAAAAATAAATGCAAGAAGACATCATTGATATCAAAATAGAGATTCCATTGTATTTTATTGATGTAAATTTGATATCAGTACATTCAGAGACTCAAAAACCAACATTCAGACACAATTTAGTAATCTGCCTTATAGTCTTCTTTTTACCATCCCTTTTACAATATTAGAACTTGATACTTACAGATAGCCATAGTCATCATGGAATCCTTTTGGAAAATAAGGATGCAACAAGCTACGAATGACTAGGCTAGTGGTCAAAATACAGTTTATAGATAAGACAAAATTTTAGGTGGATGGGGGCAACAAATCTTTGCTATTAGCCATGTAATCTTTTGTCTTGTGACTGCCTGAATGATTGAAGTTTCTCTGAGGTGGCTGGGTCCTTGTCATCTAGAAATTATTCTCTTGTTAATATTTTATTTTTTCAAACTGCTCAACCTCTTTGTTGTTAGTTGTCCCCTTTAAGTTTATTGTGTCATGCTACCGGGCTGACTATTCCATACTTGCTAACCCATGTGGTGAACACCTCATCACTTGGCCAATTGAAGCTGAGGACCTCATTCTTGTGGCTATTTAACTCTTCCTAGTCACTTTTAGCCTTCTCAACTTCTACCTCCCAGGATTCAAAAATGCCTTGGCTTTCTTCAAAATATCAATAGTTAGCACAAACCAACTAGTATTTGCCAATATAACAATACTTTTTGTCCTGCTGGTCAGTGCTTCATTCAATTGTCTTAGCCATAAGGCTTCATTCTTTATGTTCCCATCTTCTTTGAACATTTTTGGAAACATGTCATATCTATCCCTAGAAAACTCTTCTCTCAGAAGTGTAACCCTCTTTATGACCATGTTCTTCTTGATGTCCAAATTGACCATCAATTTGAGACATTTATGGGTGCTTGTGAGGATGATATCAATATTATTCTATTCTTTTGAGAGAGATTAATAGGATTTGACATGGGCTTCCTTCCCATTCCAGTTATTCATTATCACATCCCACTGTCCCTTTTGACTATCATGCTTGCTCATGATGTCTGCAATCTTTTTTCCCAGTAGATAGAGGTTAGGAAGGTTGACCTCACTAGCACACCTCTTGAGGTTGGAAAATATCTGATCAAAATGTTTTTTCTTCACCAATTCCTCAGCCTCTTTGTATGCAAGAGATTCTTCAAGATCCCTTTTACCTTCTTCTTCCAGCCTTGACCTCTCACTAATCAACTTGTTCTTCTCAGCCTCTAATTCTGCTCTTTTCGCATCGATGGTTTCTTGTGTAGTGGGACTTAAATGTGCAGGGGATGGGGGATGTGTCACAAATGGACTATAGGAGGAGGATTGGTGAGGTTCTTGAGCAATTACCCATTGGGGTGCAAATTGAATCTTTTTTTTACCCTCCAGCTCTGCTATTATGTTATCTTTCATCAAGGATTTGACCTTTTCCTCGTTATAGGCTTTAACTACAAACTCATATCTCTCATTTAAGTTGGAATAGGCCTCTTTTTCTCTCTTATCTACCTTCATGCTTAAATTTTTTGTTTGAACAATAAGTTTTGCAGCTTCAGTACCTAAAGTGTCAGCAACCCTCTTCACAATTAAACTGCCTGTATCTTCAACCTCATCATCTTCCTTTATTCTCCTCTTGTCCTTTTTCTTTAATGCCCAAATGGCTAGAGCTACATGATCTTCACTAAACTAGGCACCAATTGATGTCTGAGCAGTGCTCATGGGTTTAGCTTGCTTTCTAACAACATTAAAGACCACTACATCTACTAGATCCCACTGAGGTAATATGAGAACTCCCTTCTTTTTAATCATTTGTTTGCCCTCTTCAGGGGTGATCTTATAAAAATTTGATATCATCTCCTTCTTAACTTCCTTCTCTACATCTTGCTTGGCAAAGTTGGGTTGGGCTTCTTGCAGCTTTTGGCACTTGTGATTGAATTCATCAATGTGGCATCTCCATAGAAATTGAATGAATGCCCTAGTTTTAATGAAATTTTCATCAGACAAGAATTCATCACTGGTTTGTTTGGTTATAAGATCCAACTCCCTGCCAGAAAACTCTGCTACTGTGAGGTCAGCTGTTGTATGTTTAGGGGCCTCTGGCATCCCTTCTTGTAGCTCTTGAGTAGTAACAACCACTTCACCAGCATTCCTCAACTTGACCAATTGCTCAGCCATGGCCTGATCATCATAGTGCATGGGGGATTGAGAAGGAGAGTATAATTCACTCTCGTGTTCTTTTGTTTCCACCCTTTATCTTTTGGGAGAGGGCACCTCTTGAACATCAGTATCTACTAGCCTCTTTCCTTTGTGCTGAAGAGGTTTGTCAACTTTAGGAGCAATAGTAGTGTATCCTCTCCTTTTATACACTACATAATCCCCTGGTAGGACTATTCTACTCTATGGAAATTTATTCAAGATAGCAAGAGACCTTTCTGGATCATTTTCAACTTCTCTCTACCTCTTCTCATTTAGGTTTTGCATGATTCCCTCAAAAAAATTCATAAAGGAGTCAATTTTGTAAGACCATTGGAAAAAATCCTTTAAATGATCATAAGTCTTATCAAAATTTTGTGCAAATTCCGAAGACTTCTTGTATGCCATCCATTTCTCCTTCCTGACTTCCTAAACACCAAGGTCAAAAATATTTCTGATGATATCCTCAGGGTAGTTGAATTGATGCTCTAATATCAAGCATTTAGTCCTCTTTCTGAACATACCCATGATAAAATCTTCATTATCTACACATCTAGACACAAAATTGGCTAAATGATAGGGCTCAAAATACTTATGAAACTTTGTCCACCCACCTTTGGTTATGATAAAGTGATGGGCTCTAGTGAGGGTAGGAAATATATTTACCTTCATCTTTCCGGTCAGGGCTTCTTCATGTAGCCCACCTAATTGCCTTATAATTTCTACTACTCCAATCTTGAGTGGGACTCTGTAGGGTAGCACATAAGGAGTAGCTCTAAAACCATAAACCCTAATTACTATGGAAAAAGGGTACAAAATTAGATCTCCCTAATTGTGAGAAATATTTAACTCTGGGGCATATTCCATAGGCCTTAAAAGCCTCATCATTTCATTGTGAAACCTAGCATTGTGGTTACTCAGTGATGACTTGAGCCTAGTTGCAAAAACCTTATCAAAATACACATAACTAACACCCTTCCTATCCCATGACTAATCTATACTCCACTTTTGAATAGGCAATTCTTTACCATCTTGGAATTTATCCAGTTCCATTTCATCCTCAAAGAAGTATGCACTATTGAACAAGAACATATGCATCATGAGGGAATACCAACCCATTGGTTTTTGTATGTTGCCATCTTGAATTCCTAATAGACCCTCATTCATCTCGTAAGTAATATAAGATGCATAATCAAATACTACTGACAAGTGGGGATGCAAAATTTGAACAACCATCAACATTATATGGACAGGCATTGCCACATCTTCATTTATCCCAAAAACATTGCATAGAGCACTGTACATCTTCTTGGCCTTGCCATTAAAAAGATCCAACTTGAAGGGTTTTGGGGTCCTAGGCCCTACTACAACCAAGTTCCCTATTTTATTGATATACCCCTTCAATGCTTCACCCCTATAATAGTCCTTCTGATTATGGTATACTTCTTTAAAGTATTCAAAATCAATATCATCCATATGTTGAGAGGTATCAGTCAGCTTGAAATTCCTTCTAATTTCATTAGCTGATATAGTCAATAGTATATTTCCCTGGGTATCCTTAACAACCCTAGCCACCTTATCATAAGTGTTTGCAATCAAGGTGAACAAATTAGTATCCATGAACACACTAGGTGCTATCAGTTTTCCCACATCTAATTCCCAAATATTACAGTCTGGGTTAGGGGCATTCCTCTGGCTATAGGCCATCCTGAATAGAGTGAGGCCATCAAAATTGGTATTGGCATCTTTCCCCCATCTACCAGAATCATATAACCCTTCTCCAATTTTGAATCAGGGATGTGGTGGAACTACCCTTTTAATTTTTGTAGCATCTCCTAAGGACAGTGGTAATTGTTGTAACAAATCTTCCCTAACATTCCATTTTTGTTAATCACTGTCTCTAGAAACCTCAACTCTAGGGGCCATTCTAAGGTTTTTTCTTTTGATACTAGACTCAGATTCTAAAACAAAGCTCTAAAACCTTTTTGAACTGCAAATTCCACCACAATTTGAATGCTAGTGAATCAGTAAGCTAACCTGTTCTGCACAGAAGTTGTGTGAAGCCAATTTTCTCTACAATCCCATTTTTGCTTGAATTATTTTGATGAATCATTGTGACTGCAAGTTGACTTAATCAATTCTACATCCTCAATCAAATCAATCTTTTGAATTGAATTTGACTAGATTTTTCACACGTTCTCCAATTAATTCACAGTCTTCAATTTCACGGCTTAACGGCTCTCTGCAACTTATTTTATCAACTTTGAATTTGAGCCATTGATTCTGGACATCATTCTCTGCATCTAACGGCTATATTATTTTCTCAAAAACAACTGTCCACCGAGGACACATGTCGCCACTACTTAATCACTTACTCGCTAGATGTCGAGCACTTCCCTTTAAGCGATTAAGTGAGCCATCGGATATGAAACAACTTAACTTTGTTTTAATTTGTCGTGCATCTTAGGTATAAGCCATTAAGCCGAGCGTTAGATCTTTCTGGCCTTTAACACCTTTTATACTTGTCTGAGACTAGACCCACACTCTTTCTTGGATAGGTGTCACCTCCGCTTAATCACTTGCCCGTTAGATGTCGTGCACTTTTCCTTTAAGCCATTAAGTGGGCTGTTCGATCTTTTCATACTTTCCCACTACTTAACTAAGAACCTTTATGACTTGTTCGGCCCCACCAAGGACACACGTCACCTCTACTTAATCGCTTAACCGATAGATGTCGTGCACTTTCTGATTAAGCCATTAAGCGAGCCGTCAGATTTAAAACAATTTGCCCACTGTTTAACTGGGAACTCTTACAATTGTTTGGCCCCACCAAGTACACGTGTCATCACCGCTTAATCGCTTTCTTGATAGATGTCATGTACTTTCTGATTAAGCCATTAAGCTGACCATTCGATCAAAGCTGACTTGCTCGACACATAAGGTGATGACGTAAAAGGGATTTTTCATGCCATGAATTAATAATTATTAAAGAGGTTAGGAATCACAGTCTTTTTATAAAAAGAAACTCATTTAACATGGACACATGACTTGAGGTGACTTAAGTGACCGAAAAAGTAACGTGAAAATAGGATCGGCCAAGACAATTAGGGTTTTTAGTCATTTTCCACCATTTTCAACTAGGTTAAGGGTTTGAACAAACTTTGTAGAGGCATAAGGACAATTTTGATCTTGATTTCAAAATCTTAGACACTACTAATGAAAAGGGACCCTAGGAAAATTGCAAGGCACAATCTAAATAGGAAATAGCACCAACACTGTCATCCATTCCCAATTGTGTAGGTAAATCTATCTTAGGGGGTGCGGGCTTGACAAAAGTAGTTCTCAATAGTATCTTCTTAAGTTCCTTCTGAGTTTCCTTAGTCACTTCATCATATTTCCTTTCCATTATCTTTATTAATTTGGTATTTTTCCTCAATAGGGGTTTCAATTCTTTGACTATAATATCTCTCTCTTGTAAGGATAACACGGGCAGCATGTCATCAATCTCTTTGTTTCTAATCTGATCATCTTCAACTTGTGCCAAATGTTTTATGCTTTCCAATTTTGTATACAAATCTGAGGGTATGCTTCCTTCAACTTCCAAAAGTGTCTTCTTGTAACTAAGCATGTGTTCTATCACAATGTCTTCAATCTTCAGTTTATCTACTTCTTCATATCTGTCATAATATTTATGAATCGAAACCAATTTTCCTTGTTCAATTGCTCTTTTCTCCAGCATTTTCATGTCAGGTTTCCATGCTTTATTATTCTCAGTTTTCTTCTCTTCTTCAACTTTATTCTTCTCTTTTGTCAGCATACTAGATCTAGTTACTCTAGGAGTAACTTCCTTCACTTGTTCTGCCTGCTGCTGTGGTGGAGGTGTGTTATCAACCATAATTACTTCAAGGGTGGAAGGGGAATTAGAGTTTCCAATAGCTACTCCAAGGGATCTATCTATCATCTTCTTCTTAATATCTTTTAGTTCTTCCTCAGATAGACCAGCCTTTATTCCACAGTCATGAATCAGATTAGCAATCTTTCTCTTCCTCTGTCCTCTATACTATTCTTCTCTTACCTTCTCTAAATTCTCCTCATATGTTCCCTATCTCTCTTCTAATGTATCAAATTTTGATGCAAGAATATATTCTACTTACATGGTGAGTACTTCAAAACTCACTTCATAGCTCATAGGGTAACACCATTTCTTTCTAGGGGTCACTGCCTCAAAACATACATAGTATTTTTCAACCATAAAACAAATTGTGTCCTTGTACTTCTCAACAATGTCCTCATGCAGTCTATATCTACTCTTCATTTGTATTTGTAGAATTTTGATCATTTCAAACAGTTCTCCATCTACCCAAGTAGTGTTCTAAATTTTGTAACTTTGTGAGATTGGTATACCTATAGAAACTCCAGTTTTCCAGCCACTAGGGTGTAGACCAGGAAACTTATGTTCAATATGAATGAACATGTGTACCTATAATGATCCAAACCTGAAAGTTTTAATTCTATCCTTCTTAACAAGCTTTACATTCTCAAGGAATTGTTGTGCCAATACTTTTCATAGGTTGTACTATGTGTTTTCTTTTATCATTCTCCATGCCATCATAATAACTCCAGCTGATATTGAATTAGGTCTGCTGTTGTAGAAAAATTTGTAACCAAGTATCATTGCAATCAACCTTAAATATTGTTGGAAAATATTATTTACTGTCATTTCCCTTCTGTCCCACTTCGAGTGTGTTAGGGTTTCGACTTCCTTCTTGACATGTTTCTCCACAACGGGTACAACTCTAGTGTTATCTAAACTAGTAATCTCAGGAATTAGGTCACTGCATATCTTCACATGTTGGCTACCAATCCATACGAATTTTTCATGAACCCTTCTCATAAGTATTTTAAACCATTTGTTTCCATTGAAGTCACACAGATCCATAATCTTCATTATAATTAATTGACTAACATGTTTCCATTCTTCCTTCATGACTTCATTCTCAGTCATATCTTCCATTTCAGTGAGTATATCATCATCTTCCAATGTGTCATATTTACAATGTATGTAAGCCCTAATTTCTTCTATGTGAAATATGCCATGTAGGGTCTATGAAAATGCTCCTTCCAGATCCTCTTCACATGACTTATAAGGATGTTTCTTGAATTTGTATCTAGGACTATCAACAACATAAAAAATCACAGGTGCATCCATAGCTTAGATAATGTAGAATACCTTTCACACGCAGAAATCTGAGTTTATGCTTTGGTCGATCATGCATGGCAGGTGTAGAAATGTCTGAATACTTCTTCCCTCTGATCTCCTCAACTCGCTCCTTGTTAAATGATAGAAAAATATATCATAACATGGTGCTTTATACAAGTTAGGTTATAACTTTTCTTTTTCACTCCAAACTGTCTAGTCAACTGCTAATTCTCGCGATCAAAATATACAAGTTGGCTAATGATGCGCTCTTAGATATATGATCCATAATTTCATCTCAACATATTCCCAAGCTCACATGAGCTTACTACATGATTTGTGGGGCAGGATAAATTCTGATGTATTGCATTTAATGCTCCCCTAAGGCCATGATTGGCTGATTAGGTTGATTCTATCTTGCTACCTTCAAGCAAAGATCCAGTAGCATCTAATGACTCTCCTTGAACTGATGTCTCACTAGTTTATTTAATATTGCATATATTACCACTGTTTCTATCTTCTACTTTCTTAAAACAATTTTCAAAATCACTCTTCACATCTGCAATACTCTTTCCATTATCACTTCCATTCTTCTGAAGTTTCATATGTGGTGGTGTTCTTCTATTATCTACTCCATTATACCTGCAAAAATTTTCTATATGTCCTGGATTATTGCATTTGTAACATATAGGTGGTCTTCTTTCTTGATTAACTTGTAATTTATAGTACTTCATAATGTTTCCAATGTTGTTACATTTGTAGCATGTAGGTTTCATTGTAGGTTCTCTTCCATTGTCTTCTCTATAACTAGATTTTTTGCATTCTATCTTTTTGTGCCCATATCCATTACAGTTAAAATAATAACCAAAAAAATTTCTAAAAGGGGAATTACCTCTACAGTCTTTCTTCATGTGTCCAAATCTGTTGCAACCAAAGCATCTGCCTCTAAAAGTTTTGATCTGCTCTATAGGTTCTTCAATAGATGGTTTCTCAGCATTAATCTTCTCATCTGATTTTTGTTACTGCTTCTTTGAACATTCACCTTCATTGAAGCCAATACCAGTCATGTCATCTATAGGTTTCTGCTTGTCTAGTTGTTCATCAATCAAATCACTGCTCGTATGAAGTTTGTCAATATGTTTCTTTGCTTCAGTAAGTTCACCTTTCACAATCTAATTGTATTTCTCCAATTCTAAGTATTTTTTCTTCTAGCTGTTAGCTTCATCTTTCATTTGATTCAATGCATTGTTCAAGGTTTCTTCAGCTTTCTTCTTAGCATCCTCATGTATCTGTATTTCTGTAGCCATATTCTTGTTCCCAAGCTTCAGAGTCTCAATCTCTTCTTTTAGTTGCTTCACTTGATCTAAATTGTCCTCATCTGAGTCTTCTTTTATCTGAACCACAAGATCTTCTCTCTGACTTCTGGAAAGTTCAAGTTGTTCTTTCAATTTCTTTATGAATTCCTCAGCTCTTCAGATGTTGAGCTTAAATTCACCATTTTATTCTTTAGCATTATCAAGGTCTTCAAGTGTAGCTTCAAAGTTCTCCTGTAAAAATTTCAAATCCATTTTGATCTCCCTCAAGCTGTTAGGATTTCTCTCCAAGGGAAGAAAGATTTGATACCAATTGTTAGGATTGGATATATTGAGAGGGGGGTGAATCGGTATTATAGTAGTTAATTAAATTCTTCAACCACTTGAACATTAACCATACAATTGTAGTAAAGGAAAGAACATAAACAAATAACACAAAACTCATAACACCATGATTTTTTTATGAGGAAACCCTGGCCAAGGGAAAACCCCAGTGGGGATGATACCCACAAGCATGCACTAAAGTATAATGTCCCTATAAGGAGACCTAGCCCTATTAGGAGCTGAATATTACATAGTACATTTCCTTATTAGAGGAATAACAACCTTGTTAAAGGTTCACAACACCATGTTAGGGGCCAATGAGCTTACAGCTCTTACAATGTAATTATGTTACAAAAGGTTCTCAATCATGAACAAAAAAAAGCATCACAAATGCTTTGATAGTTCCTTTATAGCTCTTCCATTCTCTTCTCTTCCATTCACATGTCTACTCTTTCAGATAAAATACTTCATACACTTCACTCACTCACTCCTTCATCTTTACCAAAATGATCTTACATATATTTCTTTTAACTTTAAAAAGTTGACTCTCAGTATGAATATTACAAACAGTACTAAGTCGACCTTCAATACAGAATACATTTAATATAGTAAATATCAAATGCATAATCGGCGCACTTGCATAGTAAAAGTATAGACAATCAATAACAAAAATACAACTTCAATTTCCTGGAGTCCAAGTCATACTCCCTTATTCTTCGCTGCTGTCCAACGGCTCTATGTAGCTATTCTCTACTGTCTGTCAGTCTTCAAATCCTTATAACTTATCATAAACTTAACCAAATCCAAATCGATCTTAGGTGTATGTCATAAATACTTCATACTATCTTCCACTAAGTTCGCATGCCTTAATTCATCAATCTTTGTCTTCGATATCCAAAACGATATTGTACCTTTGTTTTTGTACTTAGTCAATTTTGGACATATCAAAAATTATCTTCAAAACAATTGATCTTAAACCTAGATGTTTTGTCATAAATGACAACCAAAAAGTGAATCACATTACCCAAATTGATCATGTTAGGGATTTTTCTTGTATCAACCACAATGCTTGAAATGTCTATTTGAATACTGTATCTTCTAATACTGATTCAGAGACAAGAAAAGCCTAATTGCTAAGGACTGGATAAGGTCCTTCATTTTTGAGCTCCACAAATACTCAGGCAGTTTTTACCTCTTAAGATTATTATTTACACAGTATTTGTTGATGTGGACACTGATTAGTTATGTATCTTTATTGGACCAACTTATGAATTATCTTGCAAATGACCAAGCATAACCATAAACAAGATATTACCATACAAATCATAGTTATAAACATAACAATAACCAGT
>MU226025.1:55959-74049 GCA_018584345.1 Thuja plicata
TGTGAGGGCATCATAGTGATTTTCCAGGTCAAGAAATAGGTCAACATCTAAGAACACATCAGGAACTAATAACCTAGCCAGACCACATGTCCAAGGGTTTGAAATAGGGATGGGCTTATCTGAATTTTTATAAAAGTATGTGAAAAGAGAGTAACCTATTGTGCCTGGGGTCATAGCATCTCGGATGTTTTTGTAATCATCCAGAAGGACACTAGCATCAGCCTTCTTGCTCTGTGTTGATCTGGGCAGAAGTTGGAGAAACTCATCAGAGTAACTAGGTTTTCCTTTCTGTTCTTCTCCACTGCCTCCACTTGTTGAAGCGACACTCACAACTCTACTCATCTCTGCAACACCTTGAATTTCTTTCCTCTAATCGATATTGAAACAAATCTAATCTCCAATATCGGCCAACTGTTCTGAGCACAACTTCTGCAATTTTAGAAATTCCTGATCACTTTTGGATACACTGCAACTGCTTAAAAAATCACTCTTCTCTGAAAACTTAGCAACTTAGCTCTGAAAACTTGAAAGCATGGTGAATGGGAAAGAGTGCACTATCAACTCCTTATAGCCATCATCCAGAGTGCATAGCTCATAATTTGGAAACATCAGTTCTGCCATTAATTCGGCATGCTGTGAACTTTGAAAAACCTATCCGTAGTTGCACGAAGTTGACAGGAAATCAAATTTTCAAATATGAATCCTCAGAGTAATCATAAAACATTTAAGAGAGCTAACATGTCACCATTTTATTCATTATCTGTCATACATTTCAGCTACCCTTTATGCACAGTAATCAAAATTTGAGCCTCTGATTGGCTGCCGAGACATTTGCTCTGTCATATCAAGAAACTGCCGTCATTTTTTAGATCTTGTGATCAGGCGACCACGCAACTGCATTAAGTCTCTCTGTCATGGGCGTTTGTTCTTAACCATAGTTCTGTCTCGAGACTTGGCGACAATGTGCTTCCTTAACTCTGGCTGACCTGAGTGACCATCTAGCGATCACGCGACCCAATAGAAATTGAAGTCGCAAGCAGTTATTCTTAACTCATCTTTCCTTCTGAGACCTGGCGACTAGCCGTTATCATTAACCTTTTCAATTATCACCATGTCGCTGAATGCTTATACTCTTTTTCAAGACCATGCGACAACCTTTAGTTGCCCAGTCAGGAGACTGATTCAATTTTTACCTTAACCTGTTACAAGTGCCTTTTCCCTACTCATAGCGACTGTGCGACATACCCTTATCGCCAAGTCGGGAGGAATTTTTCTCTGGGGCACTTTTCTTTCCAGACTTCACGACCACCGTTGGATCTTCTGTCTCTTTTATCTGACGGTTGTCGCTCAATCGCTAGATGTTTCCCCATACCCTTAAATCATTCTAAGACTTTGCGACAAAGGGCAAAACACCTTAGCCTCTAAGTCACTTAATCCTTTTCTTCTTTCTGGCGACCTCCCGAAAATCCACTTACTTTATGACAGATGTCACCTACTCATTGGTTTATTTGATGCATAATGGGAAACTGAAACATTCTTCCTGCTTTGACGACATCCTGACTGAGAAATTTCGTAAACCTTAAACGGTTAGTCGCGTAGTCTGAGCTGCTAACTCTTAACCACCATTCTATTTCGAGACCACGCGACTGAAGGAAAACCTAACCGTGAACTTTGGCTTGATCTAGCGATAATGCGACATGAAATAATCATGAAGTCTAAGAACTTTTTTCATAACTGTTGATTTCTCCTGCGATCACCCGACTAACAGTGGGTCCCATCTTTTATAAAGCTTATAACATGAAGTTCTCGCGACAACCCGACTAAAAGGAAATCGCTGAGTCTCGAAACACTGAAAGAATATTCTAATTTATATTGAGACCACGCGACACAAAGGAAAATCAAAGTCGGGAAGAGCCTTGGAATATTCGGCCGGGGTAACGCGACGAGGCGACCTAGCTTTAAAACACATGCCTTAAGTGATTTGAAAAAGCAACAGTGAAACATAAGACATGACCTAGGGTTTAAAGTTCATCGTTTAACACTTGGATACTTAGGGTTTCTCAGGGTTTTTGCAATTTTGGCAAGGCTTAGACATGAAAACCTAAAATTTTACAGAGGGCAAGACAAGGAATGAGGAAAACCAGAAAAAACAAGAAATACAACCAACAGATCACTTGCCAACAGGTCTATCATTTTCAAACATTCTTTCATGTTCTTCTATCTGATGCTCGGGTTCCATTGTTTGTGACTTGGGTTCCTCTTTCTGTGACTCGGTTCCCTCTATCTATGACTTGGTTCTCTCTATTTGTGACTCGGTCTCTTCTACCAGCAGCTTAGGTTGCACAGTTTGCAACTCGAGTTGCATAGTTTGTGCTAGTATATTTAGTTGTTGACATTTCTGTTGTCCAATCACCATTTCTCAAGTCATAGGTATAGTATCAGGTTCATGATACCCAGATTTCATGTAGTCTTCAGGCTCTTTACTACTCTTCTCTTCACATTTTTCTGCAAACTCATCAATCTTGACATGTACACTTTCTATGACTTTATGAGTACTAATATTCAGACATGTGTATGCTTTTCTTTTACATGAGTAACCTAGGAATGTTCCTTTATCACTTTTTGCATCTAGTTTTCCATTTCTTTCTTCCTTCAATATGTAGCATCTACTTCCAAATACTTTGAAATAACGAACATTGGGTTTATATCCATACCATAATTCAAAAGGTGTCTAGTTACTACCTTTCTTTAGTTGAACTTGGTTCAAGGTGAACATTGTAGTGTTGATGATCTCCTTCCAATAATTGGCAGCAACGTTCTTTTCAATCATTAGGGTTCTGGCACAATCCATAATGGATATGTTTCTTCTTTCTGCTATTCTATTTTTTTGTGGTGTACCAGGGGCAGATACCTTTCTTTTGATTCCTCTCTCATTATAGAATTCATTGAACTCATTAGAAATGAATTCTCCTCCTCTATCAGATCTTAGGCATTTTAGCTTCTTTCTTGTTTCCTTTTCAACTTTTGCAAGATACCATTTGAATTTCTAAAAAGCTTTTGATTTCTCTTTGAGAAACATGATAGTTATCATTTTGGAATGATCATCAACAAATAGAATAAAATACTTCTCTCCAATATAGATTTTTTTTCCAATTGGTCCACATAGGTTAGTATGTACCAATTCCAAGACTTCATCAGTATTGTAATTCTTTCTATTGAAACTTGTCTTGCTCATATTTCCAATTTGACATTGTTTGCATATTGCTAGCTCGGGTTTCTTCAAAATAGGAATACCTCTAACTCTCTTGTTCTTAATTATGTTTACCAGATTATCAAAATTTACATGACACAACCTTTTATGCCATAACCATCTTTCTTCTACTTGTGCAATAAAGCATGAACCTTCAGTGAGATCAAGATAGAATAGATTACCTTTTGTTTGTCTGCCAGTTCTGACTAGGTTTCCTTTACCATCCAAGATATTGGCCTTACCATTCATGAATTCTACCTTAAAGCTAATGTTGTTTAGTTGTGCTACACTCAGTAGATTTCTCCTTAATCCTTTAGCCCAATAAGCATTATCACATTTGATTCCTTATATCACAGTAATGCAACCTTTTCCTTTCACAAGGCAAGGTTCATCATTCCCAAAACTGACACTCCCACCATCATAGTGTTCAAGACATTCAAATTTTGTCTTATCACCAGTCATGTGATGAGAACAACCACTATCAATTATCCATGTGTCATTTTTTTTTATGTATGAGAAAAGTGTTGTCTTTTCATCTTCTTCATCTGACTCATCCTTGATAGAAATATAAACCATTTCTTCTTCTTCTTCATCACTGTCATAATCTTTAGCAATATAAAAAGACTTCTTACCTTTATCCTTGTAGCTTTTGTACTTCTTGAAATCCTTGAATTTGTTGAACTTTTTCTCATCTTTGTCTTCTTTTTTTGGACACTTTGCAGTAATATGACCAACCTTATTGCATGAAAAACAAATCAATGGTATATTCCCTTTGTATTTTCCTTTTGCAGCTCTTCTTGCAAGCAATGCTTTAATGATGTCGAGATCTTCATCATTAGATTCATCATCACTGTCACTTTCAATCTACTTGCCTTTTGAGTATCTCTCCTTCTTACCAAGGTTTAATTTTTATTTGAATGCAGACTCAAGATTGCTAGAGCTAGGAGAGTAATTTTCAAAGTTGTCCAGCTCAAAAGTTATAAGCCTTCCCACTAATGTATCCAGTGTTATTTCATTATTTCACCTCATCTCTTGAATAGTTGAAACGCTAATTGCATAGATAGGAAGTAAATTTCTTAGTACCTTGCTGACTACTGTTGTATCTTTAATTGTTCCGCCTACATCTCTAATGGCACTCACAACCTTCTTGATTCTTCACTGTATCTTGTAATGTCTTCTCCTTCTTTCATTTTCATTTGGTCAAATTTTCCTCTTACAATTTCTTCTTTGGCTCTCTTTACATTTGCATCACCTCCATGAATTTCCTGTAATTTCTTCCACATATCATAGGTTGTAGGGAAGCCCTTGACTTCATCAAATTCTGAGTAACTGAGTGAAGAAGCTATATCAATCATCATTATGTTATGAAGCTTCCATTCCATCATTTGTTCCATAGTCATAGTCCATGTTGGTTCCACATATTTGATTTCCAAAAATTGCAAACCAACATCTCCAATAGTAGATAGATGTAGCTTCATCAGCTCTTGCCATGCAAGGAAGTGTCTTTGTTTATCTTTGGGATCTCCCTTCTGTAAGACATCTCTAATCTTTTGCTTGGGTCTTCAAACCTTTCTCTAAAATTACTTGAAGCTCTTATACCAGTTGTTGGAAATGAGATAAGTAACTGAGAGGAGAGGGGTGAATCAATTACTCCTAAAACAAATCCTTTGTCCCTTAGATGTCTTAAATACTTTAACATTGTTACTCGGTCAATTAAGATATTCTTCTGTAACTCGGGTGTCAAAGAAATCTTTATAATATTCAATGCAATTATACTTTAGTGATTAAGTGCAGAAACATAAAGCATGAAAAAATAACATACATAGGTGACACCAAGATTTAACGTGCAAACCCAATATGGGAAAAATCACCAATGTAACTAGTTACTATGTTTCACTCTTCTAAAGTGAGCCCTATTAGGAGCCAACCCTATTAAAGGTTACAATAACACACTATTAGGTGTGACCCTTTTAAAGGCTTTAATTACCCTATGAGGAGCGGCCTTGTTAGATGCCTTCAACACTTCAATATAGAAATTCTACCTTGTGAGAGGATTTACAAAAATACTGTTAAGTCTACTATGTTAAGAGATTTGAGATCACTGCTACAATTGTTAGAAAGTAACAATGGATTGACCTGTATGTGTAAGTATCTATCTTTGCTGATTGAGATCTATGTTTTGATTATTACTGGATCCTTGCTGATCAAATATTCTATTGCAACTCTGAGTGATTTGTACTCAATTAGAATCCTATATAATTTTGCCTTCACTCTTCATGTCACTAAATTCCACACTTCTTCCTTTTACTTGCTCCTCCACTTACACACATTAAATCCAAACTTGACCTTACATATATATGATGAGCCCTGTCAAGTCAGCTTGAATACACTTCTAAATAATAAATCACAATTCAGTCAGCCTCATATAATCAATTAATTATAGAATGTAAATCATTGTTAGTCGGCTACCACTGAATGCCCGACCATGACTGAAATTTCCGAGTGACTTGGTCAATACTAAACTTCTTCAATACTCGACTAAACTCGATCAACACTAAAATAACTCATTATATTCACCAACTGTGCTTGGTATGAATGTAGACATTTGTGTAACATCACTACATAAGTGTAAATACATGTGTAACATCAATGACAATACACAATTGAATAATTCTCTTCAACATAAACTATATTATAGATTTAACTCCTAACCTCAAGATTCTCAAAAGTCTTCTAAAATGATCCCAAATAGAATATTTCCCACTCAATTTGACCCTATGATCTCTGTAAACATAAAAGCCCCAAATTGGCTCTCCAAAACCCTTAAAAATAGGGATTCTTCAATGTCTACCTTCCAATCACTTCTCCACCAAAAACATATGGCGTCTCCTTTAAAATGACATGTCTAGATACTTACGAACATAAAACATACCCCTTATTAAGCTAGAATACTTGCTTCTATACCTTATCACTCCACTTCATCAACTTTTCCCAAGACTATCTCGGTGATCACCAAATCCTTTCACTGTATCTGCACATATTATGTTAGAGATGTATTAAACAAGTCACATAGAGTTCATCCCATGAGGATCATAGGTTGGAATTCATGGAATGATCATATTCCTTTCAAACAACCAAACTATTATAAGAAAATAATGAATTTAAATGACTGTCAGCACAAATTATATGGAACAGTAACAAAATGGATCTTAGAAAATTCAAAAGTATTTAAAACAATTATGCAAGTATTCCTAAATCATTAGAAACATTCAAGGATTAATATGAAACTCAAACAATGCAAAGAAAAATCAAGATTTTCAAAACTATTATATTTTTATTGAATTTTTGAGTCTCAGTCCGTACAACCAGGCTTCTCTTCTTCTGTACAATGATCATTTTCATCCTTATAGACCTTCTACCCAACTAATCTAACCAAATTTGATCAGCTATATTTTTTGTTAAAGACTAAAACTTCCTAGAACTAAATTCCCTCCAAATGACCAATTAGTCGTTGCTATTTAAATATTTTAAATTTCAAATCCTATTTTATTGCATTTGTCTATCTAAAACTTATTCATACTAATGTATTGTGACTCCATTGGATCATTTATGATTCCTAAACTCCTATAGACCCTAGTTAGACTCCTATGGTGTTATTGACCCACTTACAAAGTCTTTTGGTCCTAGGTCCTTACCAGGACCTTGAGGACATTTGTTCATTACAATATTTTTTTCATTACAATGTGACATTATTGGCTTCAAAAAATTCCAATTAAACTCCTTGGATTTCTTCAATCATTCATGTATTCCTTGAGTATTCATGTTGTTCTTTTCCCTCCTAGGTTCCCCCGCACCATATTGCCCAAGAATGAAAAAAATATTGTCCCAAAAATTATTCCACTTCTTCCATGTATCAATCTATGTTGGAATTGGTTTTTGATGATGTTGTTGGCATTCATGTTTTTTCACTAATGTCAACATATGTTTCTATGGAGGCAGAATAGATTGGTTATTACTATTTCTTGATGACATACAGAAGTGTATTGGTACTGTACGGTTGATTCAGAACAAGCGAAGATGGTGATGTGTAGAGGGATATTTTGTGATCTTATTCCTAAGGTCGCATGGCTTAATATTGTCTACTAGATGAGTTACAGATATTTTAGTGAAGACTGGGTGCTAGACTATGACAATGATCTTTGATAGAGTTAGTCTCTATATTTTGAGAATAACTAATGAGCAATGTGGATTCAGGTTATGTGGGCTTAAGGGATGGTAGAAGAAATGTTAAGGAATGTTTATTATGATTCTTGAGTTTCAAGACTCTTAGTGACGTCAGTTATGGCATGTGTTCTAGAGGAGACCTATTTGGGGATGAATTCATAGATGTAGCATGTATTATGGATTGTGAGTGTGGATTAAGAATCTTGGATCATATTTGATGAATTGTAATTGATGTTTACTTGTTATATGTACCGTGTGTATCTTACCAAGGGGTTAAATAATTATTTGTATATTGGGAAATCCTAATTGGTCAACCTAGAATTAATTATTGTAATAGGGTATATATGATAGATATTTTCTTGTTTGAAAATTGTATGGTTGGTATTGTGGAAGACAACGAAGTGTGGAAGTTGCGAGCTTGTTTGTGTGAAGTATGTTGGATGTAGATCAAAGGTTGTGATTATGTTACTTCATTGGAACCGACCAAGAAAATACATTTGTTATGAAATAGTTTACTACATTGTATATTTCCTATATACACTTGTATTTCAGACTATAAGTCATGAGGGAAGATTTAACCTTCTTTAGGTAGTGAGCCCACTTTTACTCTTGACTCCTAACAGGGTCTATCCTTTAACACGGACTATGTATTGTAATGCATCAATAAGCTCCTAACAAGGCTAAATATTTAAAAAGGGATACTATACTCTCAATACAAAAATTTTGGGTGATAATTCCCATTGGATTTTTATCTTTAATAGGGTTTCCTCAACAACAAAGGATTGTGTTATTGTGTTGGCATTTACTATGTTATCATTTGGATTAAAGCTTTTGTTTATATAGTTTAATGTATAATAATCTATCTCACAGTTGATTTACCCCCCTCTTAGTTGTGTTGGTGGACTATTATTCCTAACAATTGGTATCAGAGCTACTGGTCCTTAGAGAGAAACCTTAATAGCTTGAGGTGATCCTGAAGATGGCATACTATAGGAAGGATATTCCAAAGTTTGATCCTAAAAACTTTGACACTTGGAAGAACAAGATGAGACCACATTTTCTATGCTTGGGAATCGACTACTAGATGATTACAAAGAAGAATGAATAGATGAAGGTTGAGGATGAGGTAGATAAGGCTACTGATGATGAAAAGAATATATTTTTGTATAACATGGTCACAAGGGAAGCACTAATTAGTGTGCTCTCTGAAGGTTAATTCAAAGAGGTTAAGGATTTGGATTCAGCACATGGAAATTGGACAATATTGGAAGCACTATATGAAGGAGATAAGTTTACTAAGCATGAGAAGTTACAAAACTATAAGACAAGGATGGAAAATGTGAAAATTAAAGATGATGAAAGTATTAGAGAATATGTATAGAGAGTTATAGAGGTTGTTAGTGGGATCATAAACTTTGGAGGCACATAAGTGAGGAAGACATGACTGCAAAAATTCTTAGATCTTTAACACCTGTTTACAAGACTAAATTGCAAGATATAGAAGAGATCATACCCTTGACTGTGAACTTTAATAGAGAGATGTTGTTTGAAAAAATAACTAATTTTGAGGTCGTAGAGTTGGGAGATTCATTACCTAAAGTTGAGACAACATTCAAGGCGACTGTGCATAAAAATAAAAAGACTTTATCATAAATTATGAGAACCAACAGTAGTGACTTGAGAGAAGATCTTGGTGAATATGTTGATGAATGGGAACAAATATAGGAAGAAGAAAGAAAATTATATGAAATTGTGGTCATGATAGCTAGAAGAGAAAATAGAGGTAAGGGTAAGTTTGAAGGAAAGTTACCTCTGAAATGTTTTTCATATAATAAGATAGGTCATTTTGCATCTATATGTCCTACAAGGGTTCCAAATCATAAATCTAAGTTTTATAAACTTAAGTATTCAAAGGATAAGGAATGTTACTATGCTAGTGAAGGTGTTTCTGATGATGATGATGATGATGATGATGATGATGATGATGATGATGATGATGATGATGATGATGATGATGATGATATTGATTATGATGAGATTGGATTTATTTCTATTAAGGATGATAAACCTATTCATGAAGAAATAACCTTAGTGTTACATGTTGAAAATAAATTTGAATGGGTCATAGACAGTGTTAGCAGTTGCAAAATTTTCCATGGTTCCAAGCTCTTTCCCCTTGTCTTGCAATTATTTCTGGCCTCTAGATAAAACCCTAAGTCTTGTTGTGTCAAAATTTGGCTAAAACCCTAAACCCCTCAAGACATGTTATGTTTTTAAGTTACCTTTCCAAGCCACTTAAAATCTTTTTTTCCATGTGCGGTTTATTGACCTGCCTTTATCTCATAGTCGCTTAATCAAGACCCAATATTCCTTTATATCTAGTGACTTAACATGGCTCTTTATCTCTTGATCTCATGATGAAATGGAATATGGTCTTTTCTCTTGGAGATTAGGCATAGGCCATTGATCTTGTTAAGTTCTTATGTTGATTGTGCGGTTTGTATTAAGTCACGAGATAAAACCCAAGTCATCTATTCCTTTGGCAGATTCAGTGCAGGTCATCAATGTGGTTTTTGATCCAAGGGTTTCTGCTAGATCTTGTAATGAATTGGTTAAGTACAAAAACTTTCTGAGATTACATGCACACCATTGATCGGGTTCCTTTTAAGTTATGATTGTGTGGCTAGCGCGTAATCTCATGAATAATTGATCAAGTACAAGAAGATTATGAGACTTGGTGAGGATCATAGATTAGGATCAAGATGAGTGGCTAGCACTTAATCTCAAAATGAATTGATGTTGTAATGATATTTCTAGAGATCTAGCACAGACTATAGATCCTATTTTGATTGTGTTCTTGGCGTGAGATCTCCCAACAAACTCAAGGGTTAAGTTCTTATCTCACAACTTGCAGATCTCTTCAGTCATGTGATCTCGTAATATAATCATCGTCAAGGCAAGGTTACTTTTCCTATTTGGTCGATGAATATATGATTGCACCTGGGGTTAAGTTAATCTCTCAAGATTAAGCAAGAACCATTGATATAGTATGGATCATGTGGATGGTGTTTAATCTCGGAAAGAAATGGGAAGGTACAAATATATTGTGAGATTAAACATGCATCATTGATCTTGATTCTAATCTTGTGGATAGAGTTAAGTATCTAAATAAACCCAAGGGTTAAGAAATGCGTTGGCAACTTAGAGATCTCTTTAGTCGTGTGATCTCATAAAGAACTTGGGGTTAATTCAAGGTTGGTTAAGTTTATTCAGCGACACAGAGATAAGCTTGCTAGTGCATAATATCAAGGTTTTGACCTGAGTTAAGTTTAACCTACCGAGGTTATGTTTTTCCTTCAGTCACTTAATCTCCAGATTTGACCAAAGGTAAAGGCTTAATTATCTAAGTTTGTGATTTCCCTTTAGTCACACAATCTCCAGATGACTTGAGTATGGATAGAGTTAAGAGCTAAGTTGATAAGGATCAAATCAGAATCACCGATGTAGTGTTGATTGTGTGGTTCATGTTTAGTCTCACAATGAATTGGTCAAGTACAAATCTATCTTGAGATTCAGCGTAGGTCATCGATGCAATGAAGATCTTGTGGATGACATTAAATCTCTAAATAAACCAAGGGTTACGAAAAGTATTCAAAGACTTAGAGGTTTACATAGTCGTTGAATCTCGAGATAGAGCTCGGGTCAGAGTAAGGACAAGTTGAGTTTGCAAAGACCAAATCTGAACCATTGATGCAATAAAGATCTTGTGGTTGTTGCTAGATCGCTGGATGAATTTGTGTCAGGCATTATCATTTGGCATTTACGTGAGGATCATTGATTTGATCTTGATCTTACGGTTGTCTCATAATATCGCAATGTAACCAAAGTTAGTGAATTGGAGATGCAAATAAATTCAGCACCCAAGATTAAAGATGAGTCAAAGGCTAGTTAAGTAGCACAGGTCAGAGGACAACATGATTTCTTAGAGAAAGTAGTAAAGTGCCATGTGGAGGTCAGTGGAACCAAGGTTGCTGAGTTATGACTAAGTAAAGGCACTTTATATTGTTTCTCATCTGACAGCAAGCGTAAAACCTCAAAGATAAAGTGATCGTGATCTACTCATTGAGGAATTGCACCTTGTTTCCATGTGTCCAATCAGATTTTGAGCCCAGGTAACTTAAGAGGATCTATGGATATGTTTTAAAGTTATGCAACGGATTGATATCGACTGTCTGAATTGTTTTCTATGCCACCTGTGACCATTATAACTATAATTTGAATATTTAAATCTTTGACTCAGAGGGTTTCATGGAAGTGGACTCAGATATTTGATCTCAGAGCTATAAATGTTGTAATATGATCTTATGTATTGATTCTGAATAGTTGTTGAAGACCAGAGGGATACAAATCTAATATGTGGAGATGCATTTATGTCCAGACTTGAGAGATAGAGTTTAATCAAATGGTAAATGTATACAGTGGTGCCTAGTCATTTTTTGCATTTATATGAGTTACTTTTAGACTCATGTTTGGGAATTATTTGACTTCAGGGTACTGCACTCACATTCATGGATTGGGGCAAATTGATTGCAGATCATATTTGCATAGATTAAAGAGAAGAGATAGGGTTTAAACTTGACAACAAAATTAAATTCTTGACATGATTGGTTGTAAACCCTAACCCTAAATTGTCTGAAGCTTGTAGCATTCTTGTTCCTATAAAAGAATATTCAAGATCATATAGAAAGGGCTGGAGAATTGGGAAAGTAGAAGGCATTAGGCTTATACTTGTCTCTAGTCTAGGATATAGCAGATGTATTTCAGATTGTGTTGAGATAGAATATAAAGCTTATGATCTTTTGTATATTATTGAACAGTGTATTTCCTTTTCATATTTTTGTAGAAGAAAGACTTTATCATACTTAATATAAGTATTCTCAGGTTTTAAGTCTCTCCTTTGTGATATCTCTATGAGTTGTAAGTTTTATGTCTTACTGTATAAGTCTTTCTTATACATATGTGTATTCTACAAGTCTTTGATCTTAGATCAAATTAAAATGCTTTGGATATTACAGTGATTCTATTTGGATTATCTACTTAAGGATCTTGTAGTGTGTGATCTTAGATATTTATGTTTATGGCTTTGAATCTTTACTAATAGGGTGTTTCAGCTTCAATATTGTATTTAGGAATTTGTCCAATGGATAAGGCACTGATCTAAAGAAAGTATTTTATGTGGAGATATAAGTCTGAAGGGTTTGGCTATGTTCTGCCCAAAAAGTATAATCAAACTCATAACCAAATTCTTACTTTTTAGTTGTTATTCTTCTTATCCCACCCATGGTAGTGGAGAGTCAATAAATGTTAGGTTGGCATTTAGTAATTACCTACCATTTATCTGTTGTTCAAATCCAAAAGTAGGTGTTGTAAAGAATTGAGTTTAGCCTTGATTAGTTGTACCTGCCTTGGTTTTGTAGAGCCATAAGTGCAAAGGGAATTCTTGATCCTATAGTTGGTCCAGTTATCTTATAGACCTTTCATACTTGGAGCTAACCACTCCTAACATCAGTCTTAAGATATATTGGTTTCTTTTTGTAGCGTAACAGTTTTAAACACCAACAGGATGTTCACACCATATGACTGGAGATAGAAATAAGTTTGTTAAACTAAATAAGTATGATGGTAGTGTTTTGAGATTTGGTGACAATACTCTTAAGATTATCATTGGAGTTGGATATATTTCTCTGGATGGAAAGACCAATACTAACAATGTATTACTTGTTGATGGACTTCAGCATAATTTGCTAAGTGTTGGATATCTAGTGGACAAAGATTATCAATTGAAATTCATTGATGGGAAATGCTCTATCAGAAGTAAGTGAGGAGACTTGATCACGTCTGGTACCAAATCTAGAGGTAATGTATTTGAATTGGATACATATGAGGCTTCTTTTTTTGTTGTGAAGGTAGATGACAATTGGTTATGGCATAGAATATTTTATCATGTTAATTTTGATGATATTGTGAAGGAAAGTATGACTAATATAGTTAGAGACCTACCAAAGATTGTGAAACCATCTAACACCATGTATAGAGAATGTGCAATGGGAAAGCGGACTAGAAGCAGTTTTAAAAGAAAATCTTACTCAGCGAAAGGGAAGTTGGATCTAGTGCATACACATTTGTGTGGTCCTACAAGAACAATATCTTACTATGGTGAAAGGTATTTTATACTTTTTGTTGATGAATTTTCTAGGATGATGTGGGTTACATTTCTAAAAGAGAAATCAGAGGCGTTTGAAAAATTCAAGATATTCAAAGCAAAAGTTGAGAATGAATCAGGCTTAAAGATAAAATGTTTGACATCAGATAGAGATGGTGAGTTTACTTAAGATTTGTTCAATACCTATTGTGAAGAGCATGGAATATACAAACACCACAACAGAATGGGATAGAAGAGAGAAGAAATAGAACAATATTAGATGCTGCTAGAACTATGTTGTTGGAAGGAAATGTATCACATGTTCGTTGGAGAAAAGCTATTGGTACTTCTTTGTATACCTTGAATAGAATTTAGATTAGAGAAGGTACAAGTAATACTCCTTATGAATTATTGTTTAATCATACTCCCACTATGAAATATTTTAGAATATTTAGTAGTAAATGCTATATCAAAAGAGATGATGAGATAGGAAATTTTAATGCTAGAAGTGATGAAGGGATCTTCCTTGGTTATTCCACTAAAAGAAAAACTTATAAATGTTTCAATCTGAGATTGAGGAAGATCATTGAAAGTGCTAATATGAGGATAGATGAAAAGTTACATATTCAAGAGAGAACATATGACTGTAATCAGACTATAGACATTAAGGAGGTTACTGTAGATCAAGAAGAACCTTTTGAGATTGACTGTGAGATGAAGGTATGTCAAGATGACTCAAATGATCCTAGTTAAATTCCTAAGACTCTGAGGTATGTTAAGAAAAACCATCCCAAAGATCAAATTATTGGAGATGCAAATAGAGGAATGATGACAAGATTGAGATTAAGAGATGAGATTTGTTTGATTTCTCAAGTTGAACCAAAATATACCGATGAGGCATGTAGAGATGAATCTTGGACTAAAGCTATGCAAGATGAATTATAACAGATCTAAAGAAGAATAACACTTGGGAACTGGTTCCTAGACCTAAAGATAAGAATGTTATAGGAACTAAGTGGGTTTTCAAAAATAAGATGAATGAAGAGGGAATGGTTGTAAGAAATAAGGTAAGACTGGTTTGTAAAGGCTACTTGCAATAAGAAGGCATAGAATTTGAAGAAACATTTGCTCCTATTGCTAGGTTGGAAGTAGTAAGATTATTTCTTACTTATGATGCATACAAAGACTTCAAAGTATATTAGATGGATGTGAAATCTGCATTTCTGAATGGAGATCTAGAAGAGGAAGTATATATTGAGCAACCTGATGGATTTCCTTTGACAGAAGATGAGGACATGGTTTACAATTTGAAGAAATATTTGTATGGACTGAAATAAGCACCACGAACATGGTATACAAGATTGGGCAGGTATCTACGTCATCTTGGCTTCAAAAAAGACAATGCAGACAACAATTTGTACTTAAGAACTAGTGGAGATGGAATTCTAATAGTAGAAGTTTTTGTTGATGATATCATTTTTGGAGGAAATGATAAAATGAGTAAAAATTTCTCTAAAGAAATGGAAAATGAATTTGATATGTCAATGATTGGTGAGATGAAATTTTTCCTTGGATTGAAAATTATTCAGAACAAGAGTGGTATTTTCATTTCTCAGACAAAGTATCTTAAAGAAATGTTGAAAAAATATGGAATGGAAGATTGTGAACCTGTTGGAACACCTATGGTTACTGTTTACAAGCTTACTAATAATAATGAAACTTAGAGTGTTTTAAATACAAAGTACAGATCTATAATTGTAGGTTTACAATATCTAACTCACACCAGACCAAATATTGCTAATGCAATTGGAATTGTGGAAACATATCAAGTGGATCCTAAAGAGACACACCTTGATGTTGTGAAAAGAATATTTAGATATCTAAAAGGAACACTGGATTATGGCTTATGGTATAATAAATTTGATGATTTTGGTTTACATGCTTGTACTAATGCTAATTGGGCAGGAAATATTGATGACAAAAATAGCACAAGTGGTGGTGAATTATTTCTTTGGAAAACATTAGTTTCTTGGCTAAGCAAAAAAAAGGATTGTATAGCTCAGTCTACTACTAAATCTGAGTATGTTTTTGCTGCTATAAATTTCACACAGATTGTTTGGATGAAACAAATGCTGAAGGACATTAAGATAACTTTTGATGCACTGGTGGTTATCCATTATGATAACACTAGCATAGTTAACATGTCAAAGAATCCACTAATGAATTCAAAGAATAAACATGTTTCCATTAAGTATAATTTATTGATATACAAGGTAGAAGAGAAGGAGATTAGATTGGAGTATATCAACACAAAGGAACATATAGCAGATATATTTACAAAACCTTTTCCAAAGGATGCCTTTGAGTATCTCAGAGGTATGCTTTGGGTGCGAGGCCCTCTTTGGGAGAACAAAATTGATGTAGGAATGCATTAGTCCAGTGTCTTTTAGAAATATATCATTTTATGGACTTGATGCTTGGATCTACTCCTCAGGGGGAGTAATCATAGAGGAAACAAGAAGAGTTATAGCACCCTTTTCCATTTTCGTCAAAGGGAGAGATATTCTATGAGAAAATCCCTACTACTTTAGGGAGAGCTATAACTTATTAAATGTTTGAAGATGTTAAGTTAATGATCACCAAGCTGTAGAAAGTTAATGCAAGACATTAAATCAGTTAATGTATTGTATTTTCATTGATGTCAACTTGATATAATCTGATCGGTTATATACAAAGTGTCAAATACTTTAGAGAATCAGAGAGATAAAGATTATGCTATCAGTAATACATAAAAGATCAATATTCACTATTAACTAAGTGACTACAAACACTGACAGGTAGTGTACCCCAATAGACAAAGAAACCTAAGAGGAAAGTCACAGTGATGCCCGAGCAAGAAACCCAACAATCACTACCGTCAAGCAGAATCACAAGAATTACTAACGAGAAAAAATTCATAGTGATGTCCGACGGACAGACAACCAAATGGACAAACAACCTCAACGGAGATGCACGAGGATAACTAAAGTGTTGACTAAAGCTAACAAGGAGTTAAACACTAAAAGGAACTGAAGTTCAGAAATGACAAAAGACTTAGTTGGTAAGAGCTAAAGAAGGAGTTAACTATTTTGAAATATTTTTTTCATCGACAAGTTAAAGCCATAGATAAGAGAAATATTTAAAGTTGTTTTATTCTAGTTTTCAAAGAGAAATCTATGGGATAAAATTGAAGTATAGCTTTAAAGAAAGATTGGCTAAGATTGCAAATCACACCAAGAACAAGAAAGTCAAGAACTGAGAAATGGTGAAATCATTTCTATAAATAGACAAGATAATTCATTGTGAATTAGGGGTGAATAGAGAAAGAAGATGTTGAAGAGAAACTGATGAAGAAAGAAGTCTTCAATTAGACCTGATCAATCAAGCTGAAGAACAGAGCTAATTCTGTGGACACCAAGCTATGGAGAAGCACAGCATCATCGAGCAGAAAGAAGTGGAGAAAAGGTATTGAAAAGATACATTGATCAGAAAGGTATTATGAGCTTACAATAGATTTGAAAATATTCAAAGTATAGTTGTATATATGAACAGATTGTTAGAGTAATCTTTAGTTTGCTTATTAATTAAATCATGTTGATTTAATTAGTTAAGTTATTACTCTTTAGTGCTTAAGCTTTCTCTTAGGTGCATTAATAATTAATTCTTTTATTAATTATTAATGTGCAACCTAGCTTTTACCTTTTAGGGTTTCATTCACCTTTTTAAGGTTGAACTTTGTAATTGTTGTTAATTAATTCAGATTATAAATTTGCTCTCACTTTTTGAGTAACTTCTGAGTTCTGCTTTTTCCTCCTTCTGCTTCTCTCTTGTAACAGGTTATTTGCATGCAGGTATTCTTGGCATTCTGTGGATTTTTATTTCTCAAATCCTACATGGTATTAGAGCCACACTGCTGCTGTCTGGTATGGGGTTTATGAAGCTGTGATTCGAGGGCAAAAACTACAACTTTTCTGGGGTTTCTTCTTCATTCTGGAAGATACACTTTTTTCTGGAGCACTTTGAGCTAAAACAGACACTACCATCGCGCTCAGAAGGCCCGGGAGAGTTCATTTTCATATAAATTTTGCCATTTTTGGCTACAGTAACCTCTGGAAAAAAATTTCTCTCTGGCTCAAATTTCGAGGTGAAAAATTAAAAAAAAAATCAAAAAAATCAATTTTTAATTGATTTTTGTGTTAAAAACTAACGCATGAGCGTTAAAAATCAACACTGCTTTGTAAATGGGCACCGCTGTCAGTTAACCGCTAGTGGTTAACCTCTAGCGGTTAACCTAACCACCAGAGTTTACTCTCAAACCTTCTTTGGGGCAGTTTTGAGCACTTTTGGTATTTTGGCCATATCTTGAGCATACGGT
>MU226025.1:75828-89966 GCA_018584345.1 Thuja plicata
TCAGATTATAATTTTGCTCTCACTTTTTGAGTAACTTCTAAGTTCTGCTTTTTCCTCCTTCTGCTTCTCTCTTGTAACAGGTTATTTGCATGCAGGTATTCTTGGCATTCTGTGGATTTGTATTTCTTAGATCCTACACAGATCATTTACTATTTCAATTTAAGCATTGGATCAGAAAGTCTCTTAACCAAGTAGGACTTAACAATCCTTTCTATATTGAGATACATCCTAAGGAGTATCAAAAGGTTTGGTCATGAAGATAGCATGAGATTCCAAATACCATTTGACAAACTAAACTGGGTTTGGTCATAAAAGGTAGCATAGAGATTCCCGATATCAAGTGACAAACTATTCTATTTAAATCCTCTAACAAGGTCACACCTAACAGTGTTTTTATAACCTTTAACAGGGTTGGCTCTTCACCGAGCTCACTTCAGAAGAGTGAAAATTTTGGGTTACCATTTCCAAGTGGTTTTTCCCTTAACAGGGTTTCCACATTAAAAATCCATGTCTCAATGTGTTTATGAGTCATTACTTTAGTGTTTTGCATTACACATAACTAATATAGATTGATTAGTATACACTAAGTTATTTACTGCATTTCAGTAGATAAAAGAATGCTAATCGGTAAACAGTAAGAATAAGGTTTAACAGTGAACTCCAAGCAATAGTTATTTGTTGAGATTATTTCAAGGCATTCATCTTGTAGGACTTAAGATAACTAGAGGATTAATATTGTGGCACTAATTTTTTGGGTTGATTTAATGGAATATTTTTTAGGCCATTGATTCACCCCNCCCCCCCCCCCCCCCTCCCCTCTCTGTTATTCTAACAATTGGTATCAAAGCTTGTGTTCTTAGAAGGAAGGTTTCAAGACCTAAGAAAAAGATGCACCCAAGTTGAACAAGGACAACTTTTCATCATGGCAAAGTAGAATAATACTCCACTTATCAGGTATTGGAAATGATTTTTTTCAATACTTAGATACTGAAATTGTGTTACCTAAAGGACCTCACACACTTGAGCAATTGAGAGAAAATCATGAGCATAATTGTATGACGATAGAACTTGCTTTCTCTCTCTTCGATGTTGAATTTGAAGATGTCAAAAATTGCACCTCTGCAAAGCAAATGTGGGACAAATTGAAGTTGGTACATGGAGGAGATGCTAATGTACTAAGAGCTAAGGCAAAAAGCCTAAGAGATAAATTTTATGACCTGCATAAAATTCTTATATTCACTTTTTGGAAATTATACCAAGCATGCCATATCCCTTTGAATTCTCTCTTCTGTCCTGTGAGGGGATCAAATAAGTTAATCTTACTAACCATCTTGACCAGAAGTGTTTCTCACTACCTTTCCACTCCATCTTATATCCTCCTCCTTTACCCTGTGGTAATTCCACCATGTTGAAATCTCCAGCAATAATCCAGGGTATATCATTCATGTCACACATCCAATCCCAGACCTTAATTCTATCATAGTGGTCATTTGGTGCTTAAACTGAACACATGCCAAAATCAGTACCATTGTGCTTAAGGGTAACCCAAACAATTCTGTTACACAGAGAGCAGCCCTAATCTACAACCATTTTATTCCATCTTGGGTTAATCAGAATAGCACATCCCCCTTTTCCGTTTGGGTGGTTGGTATGAAAGCTTTTGGCATCTTGCCAAATGCATTTCAGGGAAACCTCTAAGTTGAACCCTACTACCTTAATTTATTGTAGAAGTAGGAAATCAAAAAATTCTACATTTTAATAAACCTTTTAACTACATACTTCTTGTCTAGGGACTCCAATCTCCTCACATTCCAAGATGCACATCTGATATCCATGCTATTTTTAGGATTCAACATCCATAGGAGCTCGAAAGCTTTTTAAATAGTTAGGTAGTTTCCTTTTTTGAATCTTCACAGATCGGTAACTGTCACTACTTAACTCAATGCTAAATAACTATTCGGTGTTCAGTGTCTTTGATACTCTACTTTACCTACTATCTTCCTTAGTTTATTCTTCCTTTTACTGATTGTCTCCATTGAGTTATGACTTTGACAAAACTAATGAAAATAAAGTATCTTAACAAATTGAATGAGAGTTCAATATCCAACCCCTAAGTAAGACAAGCCCTTTAGTTTTATATTAACAACCTCTAGCCAATTTGATCAAATAAATTATCACTTTTCTAATAAAAATAATTCACATAGAAGAAATATATCATGAGTTTCTTGATTTCCCACAACATGATCAAGTTTATGTCTCGAATTGGCTATTAGCAATGTGTGTGCCAACTGTGGATAAACATTTGTGTGATCACAACAAAGATCATGATTGCACATATTAATTGGATTAATTTTGACACCTATTTAAATCACCATTAGTAGTGAATTTCATGTGATATAGTATATTCCTAGGAATATTCATTGGTAGTCCCATTGGATGAATAAGTTGTTCATGGGACATGTGTTGCACTAGCAGGCCTTTTGAAGGGGAAGCCTCAAACATAGGCACTTGAAATCCCAACCAACCAACATGTGTCAGACCCATCAGATAATTTGATCTTTTAAAATGGGTGTTCTCTTTGAAGGAGCTCATGGGTACGCAATGTGGTCAATCTACTGGTGGTAACGGTAATAATTTTTCCTCTATATATGGAATGTATAATTTTGGAGACCCTCAAGAGATCTCAACATGTCGGGAGAGAACTTAGAACTCTAGTTGTGTAGTGAATATAATATATAGTGGGTGTCAAGGAATTGATTTCTCACTCCAAGTTTCTTTGATCTATTATCAACAGTGAACCATTTACTTTAATGGAGCTCAATCACCTCTAGTTCACTATCATATTGAGGCAACTTCTTGCAAACAAAATTAAAATATTTAGGAAGCATTTAGACAAAAAGGAAATGAAATCCATTACCATTGCAATGTACGAGAGACATGGGAGGTTCAAGTTAGGAGAGGAAATGCAGAAGGACCTGTAGGGAGTGACAAACAAAAAAATACCATAGAAGGTTAGCCAAAAAACACAAACTCTATTAAATATCAGAAAAGAAACATGGAATGCTAAAATAGAGCAGAAAGGTGAGAGCATTCCTGATTCAAAAGATAAGTAAACACTTTCATTTCAGTTGTTATAAAACAACTTTATAATTGATAACCAACAGTTTATGAACCCTAGTACTCAAAAGGTGGGTTAAACATTCCAGGGATGAAAACAACATTACCCACATATTCTTGAGTGTGTTGTGAGTTCATCCTTCCCTTAATCAAGGAGACAAAATATTTTCCCCACGCTTGCTAAGCTACATTGGTGGAGTTTGTTCCAGAGCCAACTGGATAGAGCCTTTCTTCCAGCTAGGTGTCTATATCCCCAACAAGGATATCACCTTGATAGCCACTAACATTTATCTATTTCTAGCTAGGCATCTATGGCCCCAATAATGTTATTTGTGTAACCTAAAATTGCATACTGGGCATTTAAATGCTTCAAATTTTTCTATATTTGCCTTTTGGATTTTTAAAATAAAAATTGATAATAAATCCATTTCCTTAGGCTGGCTTCTAAGGTGGTATAAGAATAACCCCTTATTTTCACTTAGCAAGCCATCATAAAATAATCCAATCTACTTATTATGGGTAATTAATGAAAAAATGTGACAAAATATGTTGGAAATAATGGGAAGTGTGTACTGAGAGGAGAGGGGTGAATCAGTACCTCTAAATTTTTTATCTCTTTTAACCTTTATCCATTGTGTAATCAATTGTATAACCAACCATCTACTCTATACTATCTTTGTGTAAGATATATCAATTCATGAACTTAACAAACATGTAAACATTCATAGAAACATTCATGAAAGTAATTAACACATAACACAATAAATGGTAACGCAGAAAACCCCTGTTAGAAGGTAAAAACTGTGGTGGGGATGACACCCAAAAAAACTTCACTATTTGCAGATTGGAAGGGGCTGGTTAAGGCTTACAATTTTGATCACTTCTGATGATCTACCCTGATAAGAGTATTATGTGGAGACTGGTTAAGGTCTACTCTATTAATAGCTTTAGCAACATTGTTTAGTGTGCACTCGATTAAGAGATTTACAATAGGATTGTTAAATCCACCTTTCTTGAAAGGATTTCTTCTATTTTCTACACTTGTTAGAATGTAGACAAAAATACTCATTGACCTAAGTGTGTGCAATCTACAATTATTGATTACAGATCCATTCAAGATTACATGTATAAATGTATCACCTAATGTGATTGATTAATACCTCTGTCGCTCGGTAGCCTTGGTTCTTGGTTCATGATAACCAAATTCATCTTTTGTTGTTCTACTTATTGAAACTCTCGGTCTGATCCATAGATGTGCTCATTGGCTACAATCATCCTCTCATCCTTTTTAAATGAATGATTACAACATTTGTTTATAACATAGATTAACCTAATTTAGTTTCATGTATCACAAAACTAACTCTATGATCAAAGGTTTACAACTTGACCTTCGCCTCCTAGTTTGCATGTTTTTAATCAGTTAGAATGATTAAAACAATTACAATAATGTTTCTTGTTCCTCAAGAAATGGATTTAAAAAAAATCAAAACTCTATAAATAGAATATAGCTATTTTATCTGACGTGGAAGTCAGATCCACTTTTCTCGGGATATAACTGACTTTCAGTGTCTGATGCTCAGTTTGATCTGAAATCAATTTGATTGTCTTTCAGTGCTCCTTTTTTGAACTATCTGTCAGGTTCCTCTCTTCTCTATTCTCTTAGTTTGCATTGTATTCTTCTCATCGGGTTCCACTGTCGATTTACTCCTATTGGGTTCCACTTTATCATGTTTAGGTTGCACTTTCGGTTTACACTTCAAAATTGTGTTGTCGGGTTTCTCCTTGCTTAGTACTTTCGGTCTGAACTGAAAAACTTGACTTTCGGTGTAGTGTAACCGATGGTTTATACCAACTATTTTCTCTTTGCATTCTAATGGCAAAACCCTATGTCATCTAAAATCATGTCAGATAATATTATTTACCATGAAATGACATGTATTAATGTTACCTATTTTAAAAGCAGAGTTACTATACTGAGGATATAAAAAATAATATTTCATTCTAAATTAGAATTAAATGCATTTACTTAGTTATCAAGAACTGAGGAATACAAACCTCATCTGATTGCACTATCAATAGCCAAAAGAGAGCACACTGATTGAGAGCAGGGAAATTGATGTTCTTGGAAACTAATCTTGGTACTTCAAGATAGCTTGATATGATAACCTTTCCAAGTGAATTAAATTTTTATGTGTGTGAAAAGTCCTCTCATCCTATAAAAGGGCATCATTTTCATTAGATGACACATAACCATCATAGTTTTAACATGTCTAAGGTGTGATTCATAGCATTTTTGTCTGAATAGGCATTGATACACCTATTGGGCTTACTACTACCAGGTCACAAGATTGTTTCCTAGGTTGTTTTAGTGATATTAGGCTCATTCGTCTCATTAACATCAATGATAAGTTGGTCATTACTGCCATTAACTGGGTGCTATGCAAGGAATTCCTCAATAGAGAGGATCACTATAGAGTAGACATTAATATTTCATCTAGGTTCGTTGGTTCTTTTCTATACTTAGGGGAAACTCTTGGGTAATCTTATAATGTCACATAGGGTGATGTATTGACTTTGGAAGAATTGTCCTCATGCTCTGACACGAGCATGACCTAGACTAACTGGTGAGCCATAAATTCAAAAAAATACCTGATCAGACATCCTTGAGTGCACTTGAAATGAGTTTTTGTAGGGATGATGTTCCTTTATTGTCCAACACCAAATTCTACAAGCTTTGTAGGTTTAGACTATTGGGATGGCCCTTATTAATTCATAAAATTATTACATCTAAGTGATGTGAAAAAAATTTCTAGGTCTTCCCAAAAAGGCAATACTCATTTTTTGTTTCTTCACGTACCAAGAAAACATGTGTATCTTCTAACTCCTCATTTTGGGCTTCAAAATGTAGCTCTTAGGGAAGCATATTTTAAAACTAAGGCTTAGAAACCTCTCATATTTGTGTAGGGAAAACCTCCTCTTCCCCCCCAAAATAGGGGAGTTCCAAAAAATGAAATCTTGGTTCCTCGGACGTTGCTTTTTTGAGCTCCTTTGGGGCATTCTCTCTATCTTTATCATACGTGTTTTACCTCGTTTGTTGAATAACCTACTGGCTTTGGAAGACTCAAAAATAGGTGTATCTTTAGGATACACAAAGGCCTAAGCCCTCTTTATTTCTTTTTTAACACACCAAACAATTGGTCCTCCTGAGAAAAGGGAAATGGTTTTCGACATCATACTTTGAATAAAGAAGGAAGAGAATTTCTTTGGATTGAGCTTATCTTCTTCCCACAGTGGTTCCTCTAAGATGTATGTAGGCATATATCTGAACTCAGGAACCACCTTCTTGATCAACCAAAAAACCTTAGTACATGCAATGGATGCATGCATGGAAGACATTAGGGGATTCCTCTAATTTTCTAGCTCTATCATCCACATTTCCCACTGGAAATTGTCTAGTATCTCTTGGGAACATAGAGCTTTGTATCTTGAAAAGAATGAGGAGTATTCCAATCAGGAAAGGTGTAGTAACTCTGATTCATGGTCGATCAGATCTTACACATAACTTAGTAGGTGCACTTGAAGGCTTCATGCAAGCCAAGGAAACCAAAGTGTGCACTAACTTTGGCAACAATATTTAGCTATGTCCCACCGAGTGTGCCAAAAAATATTGTTGATCCATGCCTAAATAAGGGAAATCGAGAAACTTTACAGGTGTGGAATAGGGTACACCCTACAAAGAAACCTCTGGTATTTTAAAACATGAATTCATACAAGGGAGTGATGCACATAAAATATTACCTTTTTAATGCTTTAATTATACCTTGAAAACTTGTTATATTTTGATAATTAATGAACCTAGCAATGGTGTATATGTTTATATGTCTCTTATTTTTATATAATGATGACTTAATTAAGGATTTACATTCAAAGTTGATATATAGTGATAAATGCATAACTTTTAGTTTGAATCAATGAAATATCATTGTTTATCTCTTATGTTTGTTCCTATAATCTTGCTTGCAATAATGAGTGTTGTTCCAGATTTTGAAAATTAGTTCTTCACGGTAGGAATAATCTTGTTGATTGTTTGACACTTGGAGCTCCTGATGGTTCCATTTTTAATGGATGTTTGAGATGCTGTCAAATGTTTTGACCCTTGGTGGACTCTTGTGTTCCACTTTAGTTCATTTCTTTGTTTAAACAAAATATTTAGTTCTATTTTATTGCTTTTGCAGATGTTGCCCTTCTAGGAGGGTAACTCTGTAGTTTTGAATTCAAAATAAGAGGATATGTATATATATCCCTCATTAGTTAGTCACAAGGGGATGTTATGTAATAGAAGTGATTTTATTTTGCAAATAGTTCACAAGTATAACAAACCCTATTTTTAGTCCTTATGGGGCCAATTAAATGAAAATTGCAAGTTGATCTAGTTTTGTGTTCAATGAAGATCCCACCAGAGGAAGAGAAGGGTTCACTCAACTGAAGGGAGGTGATCTTGTTTTGAAGTTGTTCAAGAATTTTATTTATTGTTCAATGGAATTTGAATGTTTAGAGTTAGTTGAACCATAGTTTGGTTAATTGCAATCAATTTGATGTTGTTTCATATTAGTCTCATTGAAGGTTTCATTAATGAATGCAAGTAGATAGAGGTTATTTTTGTTTTAGAAGTAATCTGTAATTTCAATCCAGTAGATCAAAATTATGAAGAATGATGGTAGAAATCTTATTAAATAGAACTTGTTGGAATGGAATGTATAATTTAGGATTGAATTTGTTAGATAGTAATTTAAACTACATGCAAGTGTAAGATAGATAGATTTCCAAGTAATCTTAAAGTACTTTGAATTCCTTTCAAATTAAGTAGTTTGAATTTCTTGCAATTAAAGTAGTTCATTTCTATTAATATTGAGTTGTTTACTTTAAATTTTATAATTCTACAAGAAATTCCCAATGATCTATGATTGATCTATTCTACAACCAAATTGTTCCTAATCAGTTGGTGCAATAGGAAGTAGGTTTAATAACCTTTATAGTTAAAGTCAGTTTAGATTGCATTTAAGTCCTTTGAGATCATTAAGAAGAAGAACTCCTGAGATCTCCTGATAGAGAATGATCCAAAAACCATTCATTATTTTACAATGAAAAACCCCCAATTATGATCCTTATCATAGACAACCTTAGGACACACCTGGTTTGATATTTGATAAATCAAATGATGTGATTTGTGACAACACTGACCTTGCTCATTAGGGAATTTGGAGGAAAGGGAAGAAGAAAACCTTTCACAAAAAACCTAAGCTAAGGGAGGCGATTCACTATAACAAAGCTTTTAAGACATGGTTAAGAATATGTAAGATGACATTCATGGATATTTGACCCTTCCTGGTTAGGGATTAGGTTTTTACCCCTAAAGACATGATGTTCCACACACCCCCTTTGTTAGCATAGTCCCAAAGGATAACTGAGAGGGGGGGTGAATCAGTTATCAACTACTTTAATTCTTTTCTTTGCTTAGATACAATTAACATAAAGTAAATGCACATTCATATAACACAATAAAGAACACAATAATTTTGGTTACGAGGAAACCAAATAGATAAAAACCCCGATGGGATTAGCACCCACAAAGAACTGTACTTCAGTATAATTATCCTTGTTAAGAGATCTTGCAACCCTGTTAGGAGTTGTTCTTTACAATGCAATAAGTATAGAGACCCGGTTAAAGTTTTGACCCTATTAGGAGTCTTTTACAAGTAACCCTGTTAGGGGTGAGGACTCACTGCTAAAATGATGAAGGCTACAACCTTCAGTAGAACATATATACACTATATCTGATAGATGAAAAATTAGAGTAGACCTGCTATCTTGATCAGTTCTAGTGTGTTGTACACTTCCACTTCTTCTTCACATAGATCTTTTCTTGATGAATGAAATGTCTCTACTGTCCCAAAACAACAGACATTTTGTCCTGCACTTGTTCTATCTTTTTTCTTCTCATTCACACTTGGCGTTCATCAAATGAACTACTATAAGTATATTCTCCAAATGATGGGATCTTCATTGGCTCTAGGAGTCCCTTCAATACTTCTTTAGTCGGCCACATCATCCACGCAACCTGATTAGAAACACGCAACTTATACTGAATAGACATGACGCTTCACAAAGTCGGCTCCACCAAATTAACTCCAACTTCACGATTATGATAGAACATGTTTGGTGCCTTTAGATAATTATCTTTAAATCATAACTAAACATGAATACAAACACACATATCCTAAAGATAGTCTCAACTCAAGAAATAATGTAATTACGTCGGCTCTTCTCAAATAGTCTTCAATCTCTGTAACTGTCATAACTGATTAACATAACTCAACTGAAACTTCATATCTGACTCAATGTGAATGCACATAGCATCTAAAACATGTATACACCATGGAAATGAACACACATAGCTCTAGAACATATGTACTGATAATTGCATATAGAACACTGTTGTATACTATATGTTGTCATCAATGACAAACATACAATCAATTATTTTCACAGAAGCAAATCTCTAACAATCTCCCCCTTTGACATTGATGGCAACATATGATATCATCAACTCAAAATGTTTTCCTTATTTTTACAATCTTCTCAATATCCTCATCAAAGGTTCCTCTTCTCTGTTGCTGCTCTGTATACTCCCCCAGAGTATATGCTCCCCCTTACTAATACTCCCCCTTTGACATCAATGAGAAAGGGTGTTAAACACCATTAAGCATAGGTACTACTCAAAAAGTAGAGTAGTCAACCATTCATCAGTCACAAAGGACTGATGTTCTTGCTGGAATTTCCAATCAAACTCGGGAAAGGGAATTACTCCCATCTTCTCCCTGAGATACTCAAAAGTATCTTTTGATAATGGCTTTGTAAAAATATCTGCTAATTGTTCTTTAGTGCTCACATAATCGTACTTTACTCCTCTGTCTGCAACTTTTTCGCTTAGAAAATGGTACTTGATCTCAATGTGTTTTGTCTTTGCATGCATCATAGGGTTCTTTGACATATTGATAGTGTTAGTGTTGTCACGGTGAATAACAATAGGATAATCAATCTGAATACCAAAGTCTTTAATCGTCTGTTTGATCCAAACCATTGTTGAACAATTCAATGCTGCTACAAAATACTCAGCTTCTGTTGTTGACTGAGAGATACAATTCTGCTTTTTACTTGTCCAAGTGACCAATCTATCTCCAAGAAATACTACTCCTCCTGATGTACTCTTTTTGTCATCAACACAACCTGCCCAATTTGAATTTGTGTACACATGAAGTTGTATATTCTCTGAGTTAGGATACCACAAACCATAGTCAATAGTCCCTTTTAAGTATCTGAATATTATTTTTATTTCCATTAGGTGATTTTTCTTGGGTTCAGCTGCAAATCTTCCAACAATGCCAACTGCATTAGATATATCAAGACTAGATTGAGTAAGATATATGAGTTTTCTAATCATATATTTGTATAGGGTTTTGTCAACTACTATGGAATCATCATCTTTAGAAAGCTTGCTTCCTGTTATCATGGGGGTGCTTACTGGTTTGCAATTTTCCATCTTGAAATTCTTCAATATCTCCTTCACATACTTAGACTGATTTATGAATATGCCTTTGTCTGTTTGTTTTACATTCAATCCAAGAAAGTATTTGATAGGTCCAATCATGCTTATTTCAAATTCACTTTTCATTTCTTTGGCAAATTCTGCACTAAGTTTGTCATTACCTCCAAAGATAATGTCATCAACAAAAATAGCAACAAGTAGTAGTCCTTCATCTATCTCTCTTATGAATAAATTATAGTCTGTGGCTCCTTTTCTAAATCCTATCTTTGTTAAGTAACCATCAAGTCTCCCATACCATACTCTTGGGGCCTATTTAAGTCCATAAAGTTCTTTCTTTAATATGCATACCATGTCTGGTTTATCTAAAAGTTTGAATCCTTCATGCTGCTCTATGTAGACTTCTTCCTTTAAGTCATTGTTCAGAAAAGTTGACTTGACATCCATTTGGTATACCTTAAAGTTCTTGAATGTTGCATAGGCCAAATACAACTTGATAGCTTCAAGTCTGCTTACAGGGGAAAATGTATTAGTGTATTCTATTCCTTCTCTCTGCGCATATCCTTTACACACTAATCTTGCTTTGTTCCTTACCACTGTGCCTTCTTCATTCATTTTGTTCCTGAATATCCACTTTGTTCCAATCACGTTCTTGTCATGAGTTCTAGGGACCAGTTCCCATGTTTCATTCTTGATTATTTGGTCTAATTATTCTTGCATGGAACTTTGCCAATTTGGATCTTTTCACGCATCTTCAACACTCAAGGGTTCAATCTGTGAAAGTAAGCATACCTCTTCATCAGGGGTTGAACCTTTTTCTCTAGATCTTTTCATGAATTTTGTGCTCTGATCTCCAATGATATCTTCCTTAGAGTGGTATTTGGATGTGTATCTTGAGTTCTTAGGAGTGATATCTTCATCTGTAATATGTGATTCTTCTCCACTTGGATCAGGATTGTTACATGAAGCATCAATACAGTCAAACATTTCTTCAGTAACTGTGTCCTTATTGATGGGTCTGGGCTCATCTTCAATCATGGGAGCATAGTCATAATATCTTTCTTGAATCATAAACTTCCCATCAATCTTCACATGATTACTTTCAATGATCTTCTTCAATCTTAGATTAAAACATCTATAGGCTTTGCTTTTAGTAGAGTAACCAAGAAAAATACCTTCGTCGCTTCTAGCATCAAACTTGCCAATTCTATCATCTCTCTTGATGTAGTACTTGCTTCCAAAGATTCTGAAGTATTTTACAGTAGGTACATTACCAAACCAAACTTCATAGGGTGTCTTGTTTGCGTCTGGCCTTAATTAAATTCTATTGATAGTATAGATTGATGTATTGACCGCATCTCTCCAATAAGTATGAGCAACCTTTCCTTCAATCATGATAGTGCACATTGTGTCAAGTATTATTTTGTTCCTTCTTTCAGCTATCCCATTCTGCTGAGGGGTTCTAGGTGCACTTAACTGTCTCTTGATTCCATGTTCTTCATAGTAATCATAAAACTAGTCAGAGGTGAATTATCCTCCTCTATCAGATCTCAGACATTTTATCTTTAGTCCAGATTCATTTTCAACTTTAGCTTTGAAAACTTTGAACTTCTCAAAAGCTTCAGATTTGTCTTTAAGAACACAACCCACATCATCCTTGAGAAATCATCAACAAACAAAATAAAATACCTTTCTCCATAGTAAGATCTTGTTTGAGTAGATCCACATAGGTCTGTATGTATCAGATCTAATTTGTTTTCTGCAGAGTCTTGTTTGCTTCTGAATGAGGTCCCCACATGCTTCCCCATCACACATTCCCTGCACATGGTGTCAACTGGTCTTGCAATACTTGGAAGGTCTCTTACTACCTTTACATTACTTATCTTGACTATATTGTCAAAATTGATATGACAAAGTCTCTTGTGCCATAGCCAACTGTCATCTACTTTTTGCAACAAAACAACTTACTTCTGAATTGAGCTAAAAAACATTACCTTTGGTCTTTGAGCCTGATGCAATCATGTCTCCTTCTTTGTTGTTAATGATGCACTAGTTGTTTTTTAATTCCAACTAATATCCTTTATCAAGAAACTATCCAACAATTAGTAAGTTATGATGTAAACTATCAACATAAAGAACATCATCTGTCTTGTTCTTTCCATCTAAGGTGATAGAACCTCTCTGCCTATGATAGGTTTGGGAGTGTTATCTCCAAATATAACCATGACACCTTTGTATTTTTCCAAAATATGTCTTTGTCTCCTATCATGTGGTGTGAACATCCGCTGTCAATGATCCAGTCAATTTTGATGTCAGCTTTTGAAACTAATGCCAACTCTTGTTCTTTTTCTTCATCTTCTTTGTCCATTTCTTCAAGCATCTTTTCAATGTCTTTGATGGAAACCAAACCAATTTCATCTTCTCCTGAATCATCATCATTTACACCATCTTTAGCATGATAACATTTCTTAGTGTACTTGGGCTTGTAATCTGATCTGAACTTCTTGACTCTTGTAGGACACTTGGATGCAAAGTGACCAACTTTGTTGCATGAAAAACATTTGAATGGTAGTTTTCCTTCATATTTCCCTTTACCTTTCTTTTCTTTCTTGGCAATCATAGCAATGATTTCTTCTAGTTTTGTATCCACTTCTTCATTATTTCTAGAGCTGCTTATGGATTTCTTGTTGTGGACTGAGGCTTTGAAAGTTGTCTCACTTTTGGGTTTAGTCTTCAATCTTGATATCTCAAATGCAGATATTTTGCTGATCAAAGTATCTCTCTTGAAGTTTTTTAAAAATTGCATAGTCTCATCTAAGATGTTGATCTTTCTCTCATAGTCTATTGTTAGTGTGTTCATTATTTTGTCCATTATATCTTCTTCTAAAATTTCTCCACCATTATTCCTAATACCTAAAACCGCTTCATTAATTCTTTGATTGTAGGCTCTGATGTTTTCTTCAGGTAGCATCTCTAAGTTGTTGTATCTTTTCTTCCATGTCTTTCTGTGTGCATTATTTTCTTGGATGTCTCCTTCAAACATATCTTCTAAGTATTTCCAAATAGAGTATGTTTTATCTATCTTCTTGATCTTAGAAAATTCACTGTTGGATAGGGCACTGATTAGGGCTTCTTTGGCGATTTCATTATTAGTGAATACTTCCTTTTGTTTGACTGTAGAGTCATCTTCTGCAAGGTCTTTCAAGGTGGGAACTTCAATTTCTTGAGTGAAAATCTCATAGATCTCAAATCCAATGCACTGAAGACGTGTTATCATTTTGTTCTTCCAGTCAAGATAGTTTTCTCCATCAAACTTAGGACTCTCTTTCCTGAAGTATGCCATCTAATCTACCTTAAGTTGTTAGGCTTTCTCTCCAAGGCACTTGGCTCTGATACCAATTGTTAGAATAGTCCCAAA
>MU226025.1:104533-128513 GCA_018584345.1 Thuja plicata
ATGAAAGGAAATATGAATGCAAATCTAATCTATGGAAATAAACATGATTCTAATCTATATGAGGAGCCATGAATGTAAGAATAAATAAAACAAGAAGAGAGCTTGAGTGCTCAAATTCTCCTCCAAAATTGCTCTCCAAACCTACAACATAACAATACTAAAAACTCTAATATGAAAATGAGAAGGAGAGATTTCCTTTTAAAGGAAAGTGAACGATTGAGATTAAGAGGCAAAAATCAAAGGCTATGATTAAAAGGCAAAAACCCACCACTTAGAAAGATGTGAGGAAAAATGGATTTTATTTACTTTTTCATTTAATTTATTTCCTTTTTCAACAAGTAAAGTGTTTTAAGTGGGGATTTTTATTTATTTAATTAAAAGAGAGGTTTTCTTTCAATTAAATAAATTGGAAGAACTTTATTTAATTAAATGAGAGGAATTGAATTTAATTAAATAAGAGGAATTTAATTAAAAGGGAGATTAAATATTTTAATTAAATAAGAGGAATTTTATTTAATTAAAAGAGAGATTAAATCTTTTAATTAAATAAGAGGAATTTTATTTAATTAAAAGAGAGATTAAATCTTTTAATTAGATAAAAATGATCAAACCTTAGGAAATATTGAAATAATTGAATAATTGAATTAATTACAATTTGATCAAGGAAATTGATTTGAATTGAAAATGTTCCAAAGTATTGATTCAGAAATTTGATAAATGATAAAATAATAAATGGGGCCCAAAGTCTAGGCGACCATTTTATGGTGCATACAAAAGTAGTTAACGAATTTGAAATTGTAAGGATTTAAAAGAATTTGCACAATACTTTCCTTTAGAGATTAGTGTAGGAAGCTGTTTCCGCACCTGAGTTTCCTTACAGGAAGCATCCTCATCTTTAGAGAGAACAATTTTGGGAAGATACATACTCTTGTAAAACACTAAGATTAGGGGAAAAGACCTAGTAGCCGCCCAAGCTAACTTCATGCACCTAGAACTCCTAAACTGTAAGTCGAATTTTGTCAATTTTTTCGGTGTACCTCAGTAGGTGAGTGAAGTACTTAAAGTTAAGGTTTCAGCTTTTGGGTATTCACAGATCTCTTTATAGGGATCGTGGAGCGCAAAGTGGTCCAAAAGTGCCATTTCAAAAATGCTCGCCCGATACCCGCTATGTTCTTACACCAATAGTCATTTTACTCAAAAATGTTAGTACTTGTGGCCAAATGCCTTAGTAGTTGTTACAAAATATCCCAATAGTGGTGCACAAATGAGTCAATTACCAACCAAAAAAGATAAAAAATGATCGGTTATTAGTACATGTGTAATTGACTATTGAGACATGTGTTTTTCATTTTTTGGATTCCTTTAGTATCAGTAATTTAGAGGTATCTATGACAAAAGCATAATGGTTATTAGACCACCTGTCGATAATTGAATCTTTTCCCTACTCTAAATAAAATGTATTTTTCTTTAAAACTAGGTCTACTACATTACATCTATACAGTTTTTTTTATTGAACAAATGCAAAAATTACATAGACATGAGCCACACATCAATAAAATTTGATAAAAAGAGTTCTCATACAACTTTTTAACAAAAGAAAAAATAATTATATATATTATATAAACATGAGAAGAGAATATGGGGAGAAGCTCATCGTGGCTTCCACTACATTCGTATATTAGGGTTTTGAATGAGGGGATACTTTAATAGTATAAACTGGAAAACTAAAATAAAAATGCACGTGGTGATGCATTCCAAGATTGCGAAGTTTACCCTAATAAATGAAGAGCGGGTAAAACAATATATCTGTGAAAGCAAAGCACATGGGCTCCAAATACCGAAGTCGAAAAACATCCCTGTTTTCAAATTTAAAATCCGCCGATAAACATTTTACCGGCGCCGGCAAACATTTCTCAGGCGTTTCCTTGTCCACCGACTGGACCCAGGTCAACAGGTATCCTGTACGTCAAAGCGGGCCCCACCGCAGCGGATTTTTTTGGCAAATCTGATTCTGCACCCACTTTAAGACAAGCCGTACCCCACTACCCTGCGGGTCTGGAACAATTTCATGCAATCAAATCTAAAAATTATTTATTTATTAACATTTTAATGTCTTTTATTTGACATTAAAAGAAAATAATAATTATCAAACTAAGAAAATTTAAAAAAATAATGATAAATTAATAATATAAATAAAAAATTTAAATTTATTAAATAAATTTCTAAATTCATACCAAGAAAACCTCTTTACAATTATCTTGGATTCATAAAATATTGTTATATCAGCTTATGGATACACCTTTACGTTCTTTTTGCTCTCTTGTATCTTCATGGTGGATCACGTACTATGATGCGATATATTGAAGACAACAAATCCTCACAATCGAATCCAGAAATTGAAATATAACTGTCTATTACCAAAACACACATAAAAAAATATTATATATATAATAATAATTAATAAATAATAAATATCAAAATCTTAACTTTATCTATTATAACAAAATCTTAAATTCATTATTAAAAAATATGTAAAAATTAAATTTTTAAATTAATATAATGTATTAATATAATAAATTTTTAATATATATATATATATATGCCGGTGAAAAGAGCACCATTTGACCATCGAATTCCAGACCTTTAGCACCCACTAGGTACGTGTACCCGATATTTTGAAATTTTTTAACCTCGGGTAAAACGCCAGCTCACCTGCTTTTTGTACTTTTTACCCTTTACAAATTACGTCGTACCACAGACATTGTTTTTTAAAAACCTTCCTACGCTTTGTCTCGCGTGTATATCCTTAAAAACTTTTTAACCGCTCCGGTTGCACTTGGCGGTGACTGATTCTGGCGGTATTGTGAGCTCTGATTTGTTTGATACGGCGGGCGCGCCAAGGCAGTTTTAGGGGTGTATGACTGGCAATTGCAGGTGGACACATAAGTTTGTTATAGGGAATGGGAATTGCCCAGCGGCTAAGTATATCGAGAAGGGACTTCTCGAGAAAAGTGAGTTATTGTCTTTTGCCTCGGGTTTTCCCAAAATAACAACACTGCATTTTCAGGGGACACGTGCCACTTTCTCCTCTAAAGTTTTGTATACCTAATATTTTGCATATATGCATTCCTCTGCTCTTTGACCATTTTAAAGGTTACTGCCCACCCTCACATGCGCACTGTTTAGAAATCTGCACTTTTCCCGGATGGAAATTTGTTACTTATTTGTTCTTTTCCTTAATTTGAAAACTCAAGGATATGCAAGCCCATAAAGAAATATTTCTTACATCAATTAAATTATAAACTCTGAATTCCTTTTTGAACTTCAAAGTTAAACCGCCCCACAAAAAACTACAAGCACTTTGCTAGGTTTTCTAGGCAAACTTTGGTCAGAGGGACGTTTATTTTTTTTGTTTTTAGCAATTTGAGGTATCTATATAGATTAAGATTAAATCATTGAGATTAAAGCTTATAAGGCATAATCTTGACTTCATTCTTTTTTTTTATGAATAGTGCCTTTTTATTAAAATAATATCAAAGTTACATATTCACAAAAAAGGGGCCGAGGATATAAAAATCACCCCGCAAGAGTTCACACGCAACAGCCGGAAGCAGAAACTAGAAACTATTCATAAAAAAAAAACCATAAAGCCTTCAGGCTGCAAGAGCAGTGTCAGCCGAAGGAGGAGGATCTCTGCCATCAGAACCCTAGGTATCCCTAGGATTGACAGGAGGGTCCGGAACCGACCATCCATCAGCAGCATCATCTGTATCTTTTTCTTCTTCTTTTTCTTTCTCCTCCGCCTGAGGCGACGAAATAGCCAAATCCAGGCGGGGGAAGGACCACTTGGAGGAGGTGGCATGAGGCCAAGAGGGGCCACCACGAACAACATGAGCATCAGGGGGGGCCGAAATAACCAGAGCTGGAGACCATCAAGAGGTGCGGCGAGGCGGAGAAGCAAAGTGACGCTGCCAGGCATCATTGCCACCTCTGGGAGAGTGGTAGCGGGGAGCCTATGACTGCGGAGTGCGGGAGCGGCGAGCCGAAGAGTTGCGACCACAACGACGACCTCTAGGCGGAGTACCATCCGCAAAAACTGAATGTGGGACCCGGGCAATCGTACAAGGAGCCTTGCCCCAATAATTGAGTAGCTTCTGAAGGTGGGCCATCTCTAGTGCAACTTTGTTAGCTTGCACTTGAATCTGCATCATAACATTGTTACATATACAAGCTTTATTATATAAAGCAACATTAATATCAAGAAAGTTGTGAGTGAAAGGAACAACATTCCTATCTTTCCACAAAGTGAACAAAATCTCCATCCTAAAAGTATGCCAAATCTGGGTAAACTTGGAAGGAAGTCTCAGAGAGTCTCCCAGGACAATCATATGTCAGGAGAAGGGTTCAGGCTGGAATGCTTTAAAAAAATCATGAATCCACTCCCAATACTGTTGAGCTCTTCTATAGAACCATAAGATGTGCAGACTCTAGGTTCCCACAAAAGGGACTCCGAGGATCAGGAACACCCATACGCTTGAGCCGAGGGCCCAAAGGAAGCCCTTGAAAGAGAAAACACCAAGCAAAGAGATCCATCTTGGGCTCTGTGATAGCAGACCAAATAATCTGGAAACGAGAGCTCCAGTGATCAGGAGAGGAGTGCAAATGCCATCTCTGGGTAAGAGTGACCACCATGGGAAGATGAGGAGACAACCATCTGTAACCTATCTTAGGCTTGTAATTGTTGAAGGGAGTGGCGGGGTACCATTTCCATTCTTTCCACCAGGGCCCGACATATTGAACTCTGAGCTTATGAAGCAAATGATCTGGAATGGCCAAAACCAACAGATCATAAGTCAGACGATCTGGACGAGCAAGACGGAACTAGGCCGGCATATCCTCCCAAGAACGAAGGCTCATGGTGACCCTGGAAAAGAGGTCCTTAGGTGTTCTAATACCATGTTTGAAAAAAATGCAGAGTACTAGCACCTTGAGTTCTAGCCAGAGGAATACCCTGAATGGAGAACAACGGAGACCACCAGAGGTTCTGTTAATTCAAAGAAAGACCATCACGAAATCCATCACCATCCCAACGGAGCCGAGGTTTGATAGCTTCCCAGGCTTTCTATATGCTTTTGATCACAATGGTGCCCTGAATGTGCATAGGCTCCCCGATAATGAGGAGGGTTTGAAGACCAATTCCCTTCCAAGAAGGTTTGTGAACAGGATAACCTGAAGAAATATAATGCCTAACAAGGATTTTCCAAGCTTCATCGCCTGAGAGAGCACGAATAATCCATTTAGCACAAAGAGCAAGCCCTTGCTTCTGAGTGGAGAGAAGACCGAGGCCACTAGACTCTCTAGGCAGGCAACAGTAATCCCAAGAAACTCTGTGAAACCCATGGCCATCGGCTCCCGAAGCCCAGAGGAAATCTTTGAGGAGGCACTCCAGCTTAAGGTAGGAGGCTTTAGAAGGAGCCCAACAAGAAGAATAGTAAACATGGGTAGTAGCCAAAACCTTAGAACAAATTTAAATTTTCCCCGCAAGAGAGAGGGATTTAGTAATCCAGTACTGAAGTTTCTTTTCAATTTTAGTAATCACTGAACTCCATAAATCCACAGAAGAGCCTTGAAAGGTGAAGGGGATGCCCAAAAAGCAGAAAACCTCCCCATGTTGAACCCATTTCCAGTCAAAATTAGCTAGCCAAGGAGGGGCTGGCAGAAAATATTGTCTATAGCAGAGAGTCTTATGCCATTGAATAGCAGACCCAGAGGCCTGACAAAAAGTCTCCAAACACTGCAGGGCATTAGTAATATTTTCCTTATCCTCAAGGAGAGTGAGAAAGGAATCGTCTGCAAAATGACCATTGACAAGCTGGGAGGAGGAATTCGGAAGAGAGATGCCTCGAACTAATCTAGAGGAAACAGAGTTGGCCAACAGGTAACCAAAACCTTCAGCAGCAAGCACGTATAACCCAGGAGCCAAAGGGCAACCTTGGCGGATGGACCTAAAAAGCCCAAAGGTGTCATACTGCGAGCCATTGATAGTTATGCACGCAAAGGCATCACCAAAAAGCATCTCAACAGACTGCATCCATCTATGTGGATTCTACTCACTCACTCTTAGCCATACTTAACCTTGGGCTCATTCAAAACTATTAAATGACTGAGATCAAGACTAAATGGCTGAATCAAAGCTTACAAGGCATAATCTTGACCTCATTCTTTTAAACGTTAGTGGGATTTATTCTTAACAATACTCCATCCTTTCTGGACACTACCGGCTCACTCTTAGCCACACTTGATCCTTGGGATTATTGAGAACTATCCCCAAAAAGAATCATTTTGATTATTTTCCTTTTTCTATTACATGTTTTTTTTCTCTTTGAATAACTATGTTGATAATGATTTTATATTAAGGAGACTCACAAATTATACTAAATATTTTTAATTAACACATTTTAGGATTTTCAAGTAAAATTTTGTTTGTCTGTTTATGAAGTTTTTTTTGGAATATATGAAGTTATCTTTTAAATCATTTATTCTTGTTTTTAGTCAATTGTAATTATTGCTTGTGTAGTCTTCTTATGTTTTTTAGTTGTTGGTGTTTGTATCCTTTCCCATAATTTTCTTTTTAGATGCTCTTCTTATTGCATTTAAAATTGTTTGATTTAAAAACATATAATTGTTTTGTTGAACATTTTATTGATGTATGAGAGAAGTTTAGTAAATAAATAACAATTCAAAAATATTAAGCATCATAAAGATGAGTTAATTATGTACTATAAAATAGTTAGAGAGATGTTTAATGTCAAATGTGAATTTAGAGTATTTTTTTCAATGAGAGTTCAAATAGAATTGCAAAAGAAGACGAGGAATGAGAGTTTACTAGGTATAATTAGTATATACTCAAGTTGCAACTTGACTTGTAAAAATTAAAACCTCGTCCCTGAGTGTATATAATAAAAAATGAATCAAAATCTTAAAAAATATATTATAATAAATTATTATCTTAGAGATGTGGTTTGATGGTAAATATTACGATTTGTATACATTCAAGTTGCAAGTAGACTTTTAAAAATTAACACATCATCCCAAGTACCTATGATAAAAAAGATGACTTAAAATTTTTAAAACTATTATAGAAGAATATGTGTTAGAAGTATTCTTGGACAATAAGTATGGGAAGCAAATGCCTTTCATTTGTGATTTAACTTATCTTGTTAATTTTTTCAAGGACATGGAATTTAGCTAGATATGCCATTAAGGATGAAGCAACTCTTTTAGTGGAGCTTTGTGTGAGAAAAGCCTTCATTATTATGTGAAGTATTATTTATGAATAATTAGAAGTGATGGAATGACATCTCTACTCTTTGGTGAGACATCTTTTATAGAATAATTTGACCAAAGAACACTCTACACATCCTTATTAAAACTAAACCAACCCACAATTAGTAACGATATTCTGTTATTCAATTTATTAGCACAAATTTTAATTTGTTCTAACACTTAATTATTATCTCTAATCGATATCTCCAACAATTTACATAAGCTCTTTGTAATCATTTTTTTAATGAATATATATCATATTAAATAATTATTCTCTAGCTTTCAAATATCTTCACTAATTTATAATAATATGACATTGAATATTAAAAAAGCATGTTTCTATTTGGTTATTTATTTCAATTGTAATAGAAGGATAATATAACTATTGAAGAACACAAGATCAATCGAGTGATTGATATAAGATTTCTCTTAAGGAATGTTTGTCCTTTATCAAATTAAATTCTATACACTACAAATAAAACATTCAACTTAGTAATTAAATAAGATCAAATTTTCATAATGAAGCATAAATTAGTAATAACACAATATTAAGAAAAACATAAAATGTGAAATATCTAATTAATGTGGGTTAACCCTCTCCTATAGCACCAAAAAGAGTGTAAACTTATATTAATCTCAAGAAAATATGGATTACATCAACACATCCATCTCATTTCCTCAATCCAACAATATTCAGACATATTAACCTTCCTCCAACTTGTAGTATACACCTACATTCCCTCAATATATAAACCATAACATGGGCCCAAAAGTTATCAAATACCATAAGTAAAATCCTCACATGAGCCCTTACAAGAGAGTGGACTCTAAAATAGTGTGTAACTTCTGGCATAAAAATCTTTGACCACTATCATCAAAATTGCTTAATCTAATATCCAAACACTTGATAAAGCACTAATAATGAAAGGCGTTCTGGTAACTCCAAAGTTTGACCTTTTTCAATGTAACTTTTTGTTCAATACCCATTATAATACTATTTTAAAGTCACCAAAGAATAAATAAATAATTATATATATATTCACCCTCACATGAGCATCCTATTTTGTCCACTCTATGACACAACTTACACCCATTAATTTCTGTGCAATGAACATACTATTAAGGACAAAATCACTGATGATTGCAGGCAAAGCCTCTTCGTCAACCCTCGACACTAACTAGATACAATAATTATTCAGCAGCACCTCCTTGTGAAGCTTGGAACATGAATCACAACGAACGCATACATCAGCTAGAGTCGCCATTTGAAGTTTGTGTTATTCCACTCTGCAATGAGCTTTCTATAAATAGCCAAACCCCAGCTTTACGGATTCCAAAATCATACAGAGTAATTTGTCCTAACACTTAATTATTATCTCTAATCGATATCTCCAACAATTTACATAAGCTCTTTGTAATCATTTTTTTTAATGAATGGTGACCTCTAAATGTTGATTAATGTAGACAAACCACTTGATAGCAGCTGAAATTTATTGCCATTTCAGTATCTCATGGCTCCGTACACCCACACAAAATCAAGGTAAGTGAATAATCGAAATTGCCCTCACCATGATACCGTAGGGAAGCGTGGAAGTCTTCATACATGGATACAATTAACAAGGATTAGCGAAGATCATTGATCACATGTAAATCACATGGATCAACTTACCTCACACGCACAAGATAGATCAAATGGGATGTTGCATTGAATAGCACATATTGCAGAATTGATCAACTTGAATGATTTTGGAATCTGTAAAGCTAGGGTTTGGCTATTTATAGAAATCTCATTGAAGAGTGGAATAACACAAATTTCAAATGGCAGATCTAGCTGATGTATGCGTTCACTGTGATTCATTTTCCAAGCTTCACAGGGAGGTGCTGCTGAAGAATTATAGGATCTGGTTAGTGTCGGGGGATGACGAAGAGGCTTTGCCTGCAATCATCAGTGATTTTGTCCTCGATAGTATGTTCATTGCATAGTCAGCTTTCATCAAACGGGTGATAAAATAGGTAATTGGTGATGAACACCTAATTCCCACTTCAAAGCAGTTCCTCTACCCTTCCCAGTTAGTATCAATATTTCTCTCCAACGCAATGGATTTGATGCAGTTTGTGCACTTAATTGAAATTCTTGTGTTCAAAATTGTTCAAAAATAATTTTGGATTGGGAATAATCTGAAAAATGTCATGCAACACTATCACTTATGGAGTGGCCAAGCACTTGTGGGGGGTTTATTTTCTCGCAATCAATTATTGCAATTTCATGATTTTCTAGCAACATACGACGGGGTTAAACGAATGCTTGACACTCAGAATGTTAAGTATTTGAACAATGTTCTCAAGGTTATTGTGAGGGTTCTTGGAGTGCAGTTGGAAAATAGGGTGAGAAAGACTGCTAGAGCTCTTTTGGAACTCCTTGGGTTGTCAAATCCCGCATCCCCAACATGCGCTCATCCCATTCAATCTTTAGTATGGAAGTTTTCAGGTCATGACAATGAATGGAAAGTTTGGGAGGAAGGTGAGGCGTCAAATTTTGTGTCTAAGGAAGCACCTTCTCAGTGATATGGTTGTTTCAGTCACGAACATGGAGTTGCAGAGACCACAACTCAGCCAAATCAACCTGTTTCTATTGTCAACACCGCTTGGAAGCCGATAGCTATCTCATAATAGGGGAGTGGGTGGGGTTCGAATCTCGCAGTCACTTCGGGCTGGATTGTGAAGGAAGACATGCCCCATGGCACTAGTTGGGAAATGCCTAATTCCCCGGGCCGAATAGATGAATAGACAGACGGATGGCCTCTGCATCCTCAATTCGGTATTCAACAAAATGACTCTGCTACGATGGAGGAATGACTAACCAATAATGGGTTACAGACTGTAAGCCGAAAGTAGACATTTGGGAAAATTTTTGTATTGTATTATTCAGTTTTGTCATAAAATTTTGTGCCCATGTGGAAAATACCGTGGTTAGGGTAGTAGCAGACATTTGGGAAATTTTTTTTTTTGCATTATATTAATCAGTTATGCCCTAAAATTTTGTGCCCATGTGGAAAATACCGTGGTTAGGCTAGTATAGTTAATGTATATCTCATATAAATGTAGTTTGATCTCTCGAATATGTCATGTTTTTTTAAAATCCTTTGGATCAAATTTTGTACATGCAATGATTCCAGGATTTCTTGCTGATTCTTTCCCGGATGATCTTTTGAATCATTTTTTTAATATTAATAATATATTCAGTGGCTCGCCCACTTTTGCTTAAAAAAAAAATAGAAGAGATTCCAATAACTCTGAACTTTGACTTTTTCATCTCTCTTTTTAAATGCTCTATTACAATAATATTTTCAAGCCGCTAGAGAGTAAAAAATTAATTATATGTGCCCCCATCCTCATATGGAAACATAAAAATATACACATAACATATGTGCCCCCATCCTGACATAGAGTGGACAACTAGAAGAATGGCAAAACCCATTATCACTATTTCTTCACCCTTTATCACACTCCTAATCAATCTCAATTGAGATCCTCAATTCACTTACACCATGTAAATTCAAGCACTTCACACTTCTATTGAATGATAAGGATTCATAGGGCTCAGGAGACTCCTACTAACCTTCTAAACAAGTTTAGATTCGCCAAGCAACAAACAGTTCTATTTGCTAGTAGCCCTAACAAGTCAGTTTTTCGAGGACAACTCCCCACACCAGTATAGAATTCATTGAAAAAATATGGATTCAAATACCCTTTATGTAACTTGGAAAAACCTCAAGAGATCAGATACTGACTTTGCTCCGCACCTCCAAACCCTCGCCAAAGGACATAGACCTAATAGGCCTAATTAGGACTGGTTTCCAAAAGGGGTCTTAAGAAATGGGTTCATAGGGCCAACCTAACCACTTGGATATGTTCCCCTACCCTTAAATACACTAAATCCAATTTTTTTTACCCTCGCCACTCACCAGTATGACTATCTTATCACCTTTCTTTGTGTCCAGACTAAACAGATGGACATGTTTAGCCTAGGGCTTGATGGGAAAATCACCAAACCATGCACCCTGATCTTGATCTTTAGGATTCTTAAAGTAAATTCCCTTAAATTTTATTCCACCAGGATTCATGTATTTTCCACAGTGGGATTGGGAGTTAGGGCTCCATCTCTGATCAGACCCTATAAACAAGGGTTTCTTGGACAGTCTTCGCCAAACTGATCACAAATCTCGCCAAACTCCACCAGATTGGTTCATAATAGTTGTGTTTGAAAAATAATTCATAATACTATGCAAAAATTCAACACTTCATCAAATTCAATCACGTAAAATCCTATAGTATGGAAATCAGAGAGAAATTAAACAAAATCAAAGTTTTATTCCTTCAAATTCCCACCAAACTTCATACATCAAAAACCAATTGTCATGGACGTTCAAAAATGACCTTAATAGGCCTCCTCCAATGGCTACAAGTGTTTTTCAAATGGTTTTGGCTGTTGGTTGCAAAAAATGCAACTTCTCGAGAAACTTTTGAAAAGTTGCATAGTAACTTTTAAAATGTTGCATGACAACTTGTACACCTTTTGTGCACTTTTACAAAAATAGACTCTAATGATTCTATCTGAGGTTGTAGGCTCTTGTAAGCCTTATAAAACATCATTTTATGCCTAGACCTACCTCCAAATCCCTAAGGACTCGACTACAACCCTTAGTCTACCCTTTGGTCTAATTAGGACTCTAGGTTCATAAAACACCTTAGAGCCTATTAGCCTTATAATTGGGTCATTTACATCATTGAATACGTTATGGATGATCCCAATGGATCCAATCCTTTATTCCTATCTCCCAACTACTTGATAACATTAGGGTGCCCTACACCATACTCTCAGGGCTATAAAAACTCAAGTCCCTTGAGTTGGAAACTCTAATATGTTGACTCCAGTTTGTTCAATGGCTTCAAAAGTCATCCAAGTAGCATCTTCCAGGGGTTGCTTCTTCCATTTGATCAGATATTCATAATAGGTATGTCTCCTTGTTTTCTTTCTCACCCTCTTGTCAATAACACACTCTATCTTAGGTTTGGGTTGTGTTGGTATATCTTTCACCAAATCTTCATTTCTCTCCTCAGGTTGACCTATATCACAAACATCACTATTAGTACCCTTATATGCATAAATGTTAGAAACATTTAAAATAGGGGAAAGACCTGGCGCAAGGAACCCAGTGCATGTACATTTGGTTTTGTGGTGCAGGATCACCTTAACAAAATGATGACAATCTATCAAATCCTAGGATGTCTATCTCTCCTAGGACATTGGTGACCAATAACGAAGTCCATGGGTCTCAAACCTAATATTGAGATCCACTTTGTAAGACGCTTTGGCAAGTAGGTGTTCCTATAAACCTCTTGGTCAAAGTTGGTCAAAGGATCACTTAGATGTTAGTTAGGCTATGTTAGAGTCTAGGTTGATGTTTTAGTGTCTTTTGGTTCATGTGGAACCCCAAACATGTTAGGAATTAGTCGATTTTCTCATTGAAAGCAAAAAATGCAAAACTGCTCAAAATGTTGTGAATGCAAAGTTCTCAATTATGGAACTTTTGCAAAATCATTGTAACTAAATCCCCAATGATAAAAACCTTTGAAAATCAGTTGTAGATGTTGGGTAATGTCTCTAAAGTACCCCATATGGTCAAGTATGAAAAAGAGGAGACAAAGATGTATTTTTTGCATTGAATCAATAAAAATCAAACACTTGTTTCTATCATTTTGTGAGTTTATGAAAGTGTATGGTTTTGTACAGATGAATGGGAGAATGAGACCAATTGGAAAAGTTGAATATTTGGATTAGCTTTCATTTTCAATCAGTTTGGGCTCCTGAGGTTTTTTTTAGTGAGATATCCAATTTTCTATCAGCAAGGGTCCCAAACCCTTAGTAAACTAGGGTTTCATAGAGAAATGCTAATTTATCATCTTTCCACCATCATAAAAATCTAAATTTGGGTGAGATGAGACTTTTTCATGTGTATTATAGGATTATAGAAGTGATTTACAAGAATAAGGATGCCATGATGAGTTTTGAATAAATCTAGGTAGACATCTCCATGTGGCTACCTATGCATAGTCGAGAAGATTGAAGGGATGTAGCACTTTGGGGTGGAACCAAGGGTTAAGGGCTTGGAATTGGAAGTTTTTAAATCTATTCTAAATATGTGCATAGGTGATAGGATTCTAGCTTGCATAATCAAAATACTTCCTTTGTAGAATTTCACAAGGGTCTAGTAGGCCTAGTGAAAAACTTGAGGGTAAGTACCTTAGATCTCATAATCAAGTCTAATGCTTTGAGGTCTTTTATGTTTGTCCTAAAGGGTATTCAAATGGGTGAAAATAGAAAACATAAGTTTTTCTTGTCAAAAGTTATAGTAAAAAACCCCTCTGGGTAGGGCTACAAGCTTTAGGATCACTTAAAGAAGAAACTACCCTCTAGAATCCTAGTAGGAAAGGTTGGGCTATTGGATCATATTTGTTAGGATCCAAATTGAAAATATGTATGATGGTTTCATCGCATCAAGTGAGTAAGAAAATTTTTCACATCTTTGGCACAATAACCCTAAAGTGCACAGGAATGCTCAACAAATATTGTATCTCGGCACACAATGCAGCTCGACACATACTGTAGCTCGGCACATACTGCGACTCAACACTTACTCGACATTTCATTAAGGTATCAAATCAATGAACTAAAGTTGGATTGAGATTGGTTCAAGGAACTTGTTAAGTGTTTAAGGAAAGTGATTATGGTAAGGTTGGAAGGTTGAAGCAATTCTTAGAAGGAACTCAAAGGTGTGAGCCCTTGACTATTTCCTTAAGACCCTTTGTTAGAACAAGCCTAGTAGGGGTTTGATGTGAGTAGTTATAGCTACCAAAAGGGTAAGGATTCCACATTTTTGGATTTAATCTCTAATCAGGAATGGGCTCTGCATCAAGTGGTATCAGAGCTTAGGAGGAATCCTAAAGAGAAAGACAAAAATGTCAGAAGGAGATGGAGAAACCAATTTGAGAATGACTAACATAGAGTTACCTAAATTAGTCAGGGAAAAAATGCATGAGAATAGGAAAATGAGGGCTGATAATCAAGCCTTAAGAGAAGAGTTGGAAAGAATCAAGGGAAGAATAGACAAGAGGATAGATGGACACTCTAGAATGGTGAAGAAGGGGATGAAGAAGAATCCCTTGAGCAGGAAGAAGATAAGGTTCCTGCATACTAGAGACCCCTCTTGAATACTCTTAAATACATGGAAAGAAGGACCATGGATGGAAATATAGACTTGCCTATTTTTAGTGGGAAAATGGACCCTGACCTAGCCATGAACTGGATAGATTCCTTGACAAGTTTCTTCAAATGTGAAGATATACCAGAACATCAGAGGGTCAAGATTGAAAAATCCAAGCTAAAGGGAGGATCCCTAACTTTGTGGAACTTCATCCAGACTGAAAGGGTGAAGAATGGAAAGAGTATGGTATTGACATGGAAAAAAATGGTTGCACATGTTAGGGAAACATATGTCCCTGAAGACTATGGGGTACAACTCCATAGGAAGAAGAAAAATCTTAGACAGAAAGACATGGATTTGAGCACATACACCGAAGAGCTTCCGAAATTGTGTATGAATGCTAGCACAAAAGAGTCAGAAGTTGAAAATTTGGAAAGATATATTAATGGATTAAAGTTCCCAATCCAAGAAGACTTAATTCTACACACTCCAGAGACAGTACACAAATGCTACCAATTAGCATTGAAAGTGGTAGACAAGTTGAGGAGAAGACATGAGAAAAACAATAGAGGGAAGAACAGTAACAATAAAAAAAAATTTAGGGGTAGAGGAAACTCATTTGGAAGATAACAGTCCCCAAGACCTTTTGAAGAACAAACAAAAGCAGATAAGGAACAAGGAGAGACAATCTCTAGAGGAAAATATAGAAGAAGGAGACCATTTGGAAGAGGAAGATTTGGAAGAAGAAACAATGAACCATTGAAGTGTTTTCATTGCAATCAGTTGGGACACCATGGTACTAGATGCCCTGAAAGAGGAGGAAAAAATCCATAAGGAGAAAGGAGAGCATAGTTAGTTCAAGAGGATATCCAATCCAAATAACTAGAACCTAAAGAAGGTACATGTTTGATGATGAGACAAGGCTTGTTGCAGACTTCTCAAGTCCAAGAACCTCCAAGAAGAAAGACCTTATTCAGGACCAGTACCAAAAGAGGTACCAAATCTACTAGATATTCACCAAGATGTGGTAGAAAAAGAATTACCCTCATCCCTCCCACCCTTAAGGGATATAAGTCATCAAATTGAACTCATACCAGGAGCATCTTTTCCCAATAAGGCCCCATATAAGATGAATCCTTCACAGAATGCAGAGATATCAAAATAAGTGCATGAATTGTTAGGTAAGAGTTTTATACAAAAGAGCATGAGCCATTGTGTCGTACCAACTATTTTAGCACCTAAAAAGGATGGAAAGTGGAGATTATGCACTGATAGAAGAGCCATAAACATATTCACTATAAAATATAGGTTTCCTATTCCAAGAATAGAAGACCTATTGGATCAATTAGGTAATGCTTGCTACTTTTCCAAGATTGACTTGAAGTCAAGATACCATCAAATTAGAATCAAGCCAGGAGATGAATGGAAAATGACATTCAAAACAATAGAAGGGTTAAATGAGTGGATTTTTATGCCATTTGGGTTGATTAATGCACCATCAACCTTTATGAGATTAATGAATGAGATCTTCCAACACTACAGTGGAAAATTTCTTGTAGTATATCTAGATGACATCTTGATCTATAGCAGCAGAAAAGAAGAACACCTAAGACACTTGGAGTTAGTCCTAAAAACATTGCATGAACATAAATTACTGATAAATCTGAAAATGTGTCTTTATGTAGGAAGAGCTAATATTTTTGGGTTTTGTGATCTCCAAGGGCACACTAAAGATGGATCCTTCAAAGGTAGATGCAATCATCAATTGGCCACCTCCTAAAAACCAAGGTGATGAAAGGAGTTTTCATGGTCTTGCAACCTTTTATAAGAAATTCATTAAAAGTTTCAGTCATGTGTGTGCACCTATGTTAGATATAATTAAAGGTGGACAAAAGATCAAGTTTGTTTGGACAAAGGAAGAAAATGATGCTTCTGAGTATTTTAAATCTAGGGTAGCCCAATACCCTATACTCACCCTTCTTGGTTTTTACAAATTTTTTACAATTGAAACATATGCAATTAATCTTGCAATTGGAGCAGTTCTTAGTCAAGATGGCAGGCCAATGGCATTTTTCTCAAAGAAGCTGAATGCTGCAAAGAAAAGGTATTCTACCTTATGACCTAGGACTATATGCAATGGTTTAGTATTTAAAAAAATGGAGGTACTACTTATTACCTAAAGAATTTGTTGTGTATATTGATAAACATGCATTAAGTTACCTGAATTCCCAAGATAAGTTGAGTGTCAAACATATCAGATGGATGGAGAAAATTCAAGATTATTCATTTTTAATTAAGCATAAGAAAGGCGTCTCTAATAAAGTGGATGATGCCCTACGCAGAAGAATAGGATTGGTCCAAGAAATTCAAATTCAAATCATAGGTATCAATGCTCTAAAGGACTTGTATATAGGTGATCCAGATTTTGATGAAATATATGACGTATGCAAAAAAGTTGAGGACAGATACCATACTGATTTCTCAGAATTTTTTAATTCAAGATGGATTACTATTTAAAGGAGGACAATTTTTTATTCCTAGATGCTCTATGAGAGACAATATCATAAAGGAAAAACATTTTGGTGGCATGAGTGGGCATTTTGGCTTAGATAAAGCACTTGAATCTGTGAGAAGAAATTATTTTTGGCCCAAGATGCAGTATGAAATCAAGAAATTTGTGGAAACATGTGTCATATGTCAGAAATATAAGGGTGTGTCAATAAATCAAGGACTCTACCAACCCTTACCAATTCCATCTAGACCTTCGGAAGCCATTTCAATGGATTTTGTTATGGGTCTTCCAAGAAAAAAATAGGGTTATGATAATGTTTTTGTGGTTGTAGACAGGTTCAACAAGATCCCACATTTCATCCCATGCAAAAGCACCTAAGATGCATCCCATAATGTACATTTATTCTTCAAAGAAATAGTAAGAATCCATGAATTATCACAGTCAATAGTTTTAGATAGAGATACTAAATTTCAAGGATACTTTTGGAGGACATTGTGGAATAAATTAGGGGCAAATTTGCAATTCTCTTCTGCTGGCAAAATTGAAGTGGTCAAAAGATCCCTGGGGAAACTCCTAAGATTTTTAATAAAGAAGTATGCACAAAATTGGGATATGATACTCCCACAAGCTGAATATGCCTTCAAGGACTCTGTCAAAATATCAACAGGGAAAAATCCATTTTAGATTATCTATGGTATACACCCAAAAGGAGTTTTCAAATTTAGAGACCTCCATGATGATCCCAAATTCAATGCTCAAGGTGTAGACTTAGCACAGTGGATCAAACATATCTAATAAGAAGTGAAATATAGTCTTCAACAAACCACTGCCAAATACAAAGCATCTGCAGATAAGAAACGAAGACTTGCACATTTTCAGATTGGTTACCAAGTATGGGCATACTTAAGAAAAGAAAGGTTTCCAAAGGGTAGATACACCAAGCTCAAAATGAAGAGAGTGGGACCATGCACTATCCTACATAAGTTTGGTGAAAATGCTTATGAAATTACTCTACCCCCTACACTTGCAATATCTCCTATATTTAATGTTTGTGATCTTAATTCTTTTAAAGTTCATACAGGCATTGCAGGTACAGAAAAAAGTTCATATGATCCAAACAATCATGATGATGATGATGATTGGGCTACGTAATTTCCTCCTAGCCAACTAGTACAATTGGACAAGATTATAGAAACCAAGGTGCTGAAGAATACTAGAAACAACACATATCTCCAGTATCTTTTCAAGTGGAAAGGATTGTTGATGATAATTATTCAACTGTGTATTGTCATTGATCTTTACACAAGTATAGTGATGTTTACACAAATGTCTAATCCTATCTGAGCACAGTCAGTGTTTTCTGAGCTCTCTCGGGCATTGAAGATGAAAAAAGTGTTTTTTAGTTCTAACTGAGTTCACTCGGGAATTACAGTGTTGGTCAGGCGTTGAAGGATTTCAGTATTGACTGAGCAAAATAGTTAGTGTCAGCTGACTAAAAATGGATTATATTTTATGGATAATTAGATATATGCAGCCAAAAGACATGAGTTTTATTTTTTATTTGGAAGGATATCAAGGCCGACTTGACAAGGCTTAACATATATATGTAAGGTCAAGTTTGGATTGAAAAGTGAGATAGTATGTATGATAATTGTGAAGTGTGATATGAAGAGTGAAGGCAAAATCAGATGTGATTCTGATTGAAGATAGAATACAAAATACTGCAACAAAATATCTGATCAGTGAGGATCGAGCACTTAATCCAGAATAGAGATCCAAATCAACAAGCACAGTTGCTTATCAAAATAGGTCAATCCATTGTTACTCTCTAACAATTGTAACAGTTATAAAATCTCTTAATAGAGTAGACTTAACAGTCTTTTTTAAATCCTCTAACAAGGTGACATTTCTATATTGAAGTGTTTGAAGACCTCTCACAAGGCCACTCCTTACATGGTGATTAAATCCTCTAACTAGGTCACACCTAACAATGTGTTATTGTAACCTTTAACAGGGTTGGATCCTAACAAGATTCACTTCAGAAGAGTGAAAAATAGTGACTAGTTGCTATTGGTGGTTTTTCCCATATTGGGTTTCCACATTAAATCTTGGTGTTATCTATGTACATTTAATTTGATTTATGGTTTATGTTTCTACAATTAATTAATAAAGATAATCACAATTAATATTTTAAGATTTTTTATGTTAACCGAGTGACAGTAAATTATCTATGTTAACCGAACAACAATGACTGATTTGTTTAAGACAGCTAAGGGACTTGGATTTGTTTTTGTGGTAAATGATTCACCCCTCCCCTCTCAGTTACTCAACTCATTTCCAACAATTGGTATCAGAGCTGCAAGTGCTTATAGGGAAGGTTTAAAGGCCTAAGCTAAAGATCAGAGATGTCTTACAGAAGGGAGATCCCTAAGCTCAACAATGACAACTTCGATGCATGGAAAGATCTAATGAGGCTACATCTATCTACTATTGGAGATACTAGTTTGCAATTCCTGGATCACAAGTATGTGGAACCACCGAGACCTATGTCTGTGGATCAGATGGTGGAAATGAAGTATCATAACATAATGATGATTGATATAGCCTCTGCACTCAACTATTTTGATTTTGATGAAGTCAAGGATTGCCCTACTGCCTTTGATATGTGGAACAAACTGCATGATCTATGGAGGAGATGCAAATGTAAAGAGAGGCAAAGTAGAAAGTCTTAGAGGTCAATTTGAGATGATGAAAATGAAAGAAGGAGAGGACATTACAAAATACAGTGAAAGAATCAAGAAAAGTGTCAGTGCCATCAGAGCTTTCGGTGGAGTAATTGAAGACACAATAGTGGTTAGCAAGGTATTGATAATTTTACTTCCTATCTATGCAATTAGAGTTTCAACTATTCAAGAGATGAGATGCAGTAATGGTATAACTCTAGATGGATTGATTGGAAGATTATCAACTTTTGAGTTGGATAACTTTGATAATTATTCTCCTAATCCTAGAAATCTTGAGTCAGCATTCAAAGCTAAATTAAACCTTGGAAAGATGATAGGAAAAAATATTGACAGTGATAGTGATGATGATTTTGTTGATGATGATCTAGAAATCATTGAAGCATTACTTGCAAGGAGAGCTGCAAAAGGAAAAGGACAATACAAAGGAAGAATACCATTGATTTTCTTTGCATGTGATGAGGTCGGTCAAATTGCTGCTAAATGTCCAAATAAGGAAGACAAAGGTGAGAAAAAGTTCAACACGTATAAAGGAAAGAAAGACTACAAAAGCTACAAAAGCTAAAAGGACAAAGGTAAGAAATCTTGTTATATTGCTAAAGATTCTGATAGTGATGAAGATGAAGATGAAGATGAAGATGAAGATGAAATGGTTTACATTATTATTAAGGATGAGTCAGATAGTGAAGACAATGAAAAGATATCACTATATTATCATATTAGGAAGAATGACACATGGATAGTTGATAGTGGTTGTTCTCACCACATGACTGGTGATAAAACCAAATTTGAACATCTTGAACACTATGATGGTGGAAGTGTTAGTTTTGGGAATGATGAACCCTACTATGTAAAAGGTAAAGGTTGTATTTCTCTTACTGAAGGAATCAAATGTGATAATGCTTATTGGGTTGAAGGACTGAGGCGTAATCTACTAAGTGTGGCACAAATGAATAATATTGGTTTCAAGGTAGAATTCATGAATAGTAAGGCCAAGCTCTTGGATGGTAGAGGAAATCTAGTTGGAACTGGCAGGAAAATAAAAGGTAATCTATTTTATCTCAATCTCAATGAAAGTTCATATTTTATTGCACAAGTAGAAGAAAGTTGGTTATGGCATAAAAGGTTGTGTCATGTGAAATTTGACAACCTGATCAACATAAGTAAGAACACAAGAGTAAGATGTATTCCTGTTATGAAGAAACCTGAACTAGCAATATGCAAACAATGTCAAATTGGGAAGATGGGCAAAACAAGCTTCAAGAGAAAGAACTACAATAAAGAAGAAGTCTTGGAATTGGTGCATATTGACCTATGTGGACCATTTGGAACAACAAGTTACACAGGTGAGAATTACTTCATTCTATTTGTTGATGATCATTCCAAAATGATGACTATTATGTTTCTCAAAGACAAATCAGAAGCCCTTCAGAAGTTCAAATGGTACCTAGCCAAATTTAAAAAAGAAATAGGAAAGAAACTTAAATGCTTAAGATCTGACAGAGGAGTAGACTTCATTTCTAATGAATTCAATGAGTTCTGTAATGAAAGAGGAATCAAAAGATAGGTATCTGCCCCAGGTACACCATAGAAAAATGGTATAGCAGAAAGAAGGAACAGATCCATTATGGATTGTGCATGAACCTTGATGATTGAGAAGGATGTTGCTACCAAATACTGGAAGGAAGCCATTAGCACTGCAATTCACACCTTGAACTGAGTTCAACTGAAGAAAGGTACTGAGAAGACACCTTTTGAATTATGGTATGGCTATAAACCTAATGTTCATTATTTGAAAGTATTTGGAAGTAGATGCTACATCTTAAAGGAATCAAGAAATGGAAAATTTGATTTAAAAAGTGATGAAGGTATATTCCTAGGCTACTCCAGAAAAATCAAAGCATATAAATGTTTAAATCTTAATACTCATAAAGTCATAGAGTGTGCATGTAAAGGTTGATGATTTTGCAGAGAAAAATGAAGAATAGAGTAGTAAAGAGCCTAAAGACTACAAAAACTTTATGTATTACAAACCTGATACTATACCTAAGACACAGGCAATGGTGCTTGGAAAATAAGCATGTCAACCACTGAATTCATCTGCACAAACCTTGTTGCAACCTGTGCAACAAGTGATGCTAAATGAAGAAACCAAGTCACAAACAAAGGGAACTGAGTCTCAGAGTGAAGAAACTGAGTCACAGACAGAGGCACCCGAGTCACAGACAGAGGTACCCGAGTCACAGACAAATACACCTGAGTCTTAGATAGTGGAACTCGAGTGTCAGATAAAAGAACATGAAATAATATTTGAGCATGGTGAACATAGTGGAGCAAGCCCAGAATCAAGGAGGAAGGATCTTGTACTTTCTAAATATGTTAGAAGGCATCATGCACCTGAAAAAATAATTGGAGATAAGATAGAAGGTGTAATGAAAAGGAGAAAGATAAAAGGTACATGTTTTCTCAATGAAATTGAACCTAGAACTATTAAAGATACATTAAATGATGAGAACTAGATTGAAGCAATGAATGAAGAGATTGAGAAGATAGAAAAGAACAAAACCTGGACTCTTGTACCTAGACCAAAAGGCAAGAATGTAATTGGTACTAAGTGGGTATTCAAAAACAAGATGAATGAGAAAGGTGAAGTTTCTAGAAACAAAGCCAAACTAGTATGTAAAGGTTATGCTCTGTTGGAGATTTGATTTTGTTCAGTTGATTGATTGTATGTTTGTCATTGGTGACAACATATAATACACAGTAGTGATTCTATATTTAATTATCAGAATGATGACATGAAGACTTGTGTGGTTAGCTACATGTTGTTGACATGTTTATTATGTTATGTTCATACACGCAGATCTATATATGATGTTTCAGTCAAGTTGTGTAATTCTGTTATTGGCAGTTACAGTTCTAGAAGAGTATCTATTCAGAGTCGACGTATGTAACATGTTTCTTGAGTTGCACCTATCTTCAAGATATGTGTGTGTATATTCATGATTAGTTATGAGTTGATGATAGTTATCTAAAGGCACCAAATGTGTTTCAAGAAGATTGCAAAGTTAGAGTTAATTTGGTGAGGCCGACTTAGTGAAGCAACGCGTCTATTCAGTTTATACTTGTGCAATTTTAATTATGCTTGCGTGCTTAGTAAGCCGACAAGGATGTTATTAAGAGTTGTCTTACAGGTCCCATGATCTTATACTTTGAGGAAGATACTTATTGCAAGTCATTTATGATACGCTAAGGGTGAATGATACGAAAAGAGACAGAAGATGTACAGAGCAGAATATTAGATGTGGTTCATTCATCAAGAGTCTATGTGAAAAAGAAGTGAAAGATTGTAATACACTAGAACTGATCAAGACAACAGGTCTGTTCTATAGTTCATCATCAAATATAGTGCATATCTGTTATACAGAAGCCTGTAGCCTTCACCATTGAAGCAGTGAGCTTTTGGATAGTGAGTCCGCCACCCCTAACATGGTTATTTGTAAAAGACTCCTAACAAGGACCGACCCTTAACTAGGTCACTATACTTATTGCATTGTAAAGTACAACTCCTAATAGGGTTGAAATATCTTCTAACATGGATTACTATAAACAAGTATAGTTCATTGTGGGTACTAATTCCCACCGGGGTTTTTACCATTTGGTTTCCCCATAATCAAATTGTGTGTTGTGTACTGTTTTATCTGAATGTGTATTTACTTTATTGTATTCTGGAGTTAAAGAAGTAAAAATAAGTAAAGTTACTGATAACTGATTCACCCCCCCTCTCAGTTATCCTTTGGGACTATTCTAACAATTGGTATCAGATCCAAGTGCCTTGGAGAAGAAGCCTAACATCTTAAGGTAGATCAGATGTCTTACTTCAGAAAAGAGAGCCCCAATTTCGATGGAGAAAATTATCTGGATTGGAAAAACAAAATGATAACACATCTATAGTGTGTTGGCTTTGAGATCTTTGAAATTTCTACATAAGAAGTTGTAATTCCATCTTTGAAAGACCTTGCAAAGGATGATGCTACTAATAGACAAAAGGAAACATTTACCAATAATGCAATTGCTAAAGAAGCCCTAATCAGTGCCTTATCTGACAGTGAATTTTCTGAGATCAAGAAAATTGA
>MU226025.1:134859-145066 GCA_018584345.1 Thuja plicata
ACAAAGGTGGTATGGTTAGATTTGGAGATAACACTCCTAAACCTATCATAGGCAGAGGTTCTATCACCTTGGATGGAAAGAACAAGACAGATGATGTTCTATATGTTGATGGATTACATCATAACTTACTAAGTGTTGGACAACTACTTGACAAAGGTTATCATTTGGAATTCAAAGACAACAAGTGCATCATTAACAACAAGGATGGAGACATGATTGCATCAGGCTCCAAAAAAAAAGGTAACGTTTTTCAGCTCAATTCTAATGTAAGTTGTTTTGTTGCAAAAGTAGATGACAATTGGTTATGGCACAAGAGACTATGTCATATCAATTTTGATAACATAGTAAAGATAAGTAATGTCAAGGAAGTCAGAGACCTTCCTAGTATTGCAAGACCAGTTGACACAATATGCAAGGAATATTTTATGGGAAAGCATCTAAGGAGTTCCTTCAGAAGAAAGAAGAATTTAGCTGAAAACAAATTGGACCTAGTACATATAGATTTGTGTGGTCCTACCCAAACAAGATAATACTATAGAGAAATGTATTTCATTTTGTTTGTTGATGATTTTTCTAGGATGATGTGGGTTGCGTTCTTAAAGGAGAAATATGAAGCCTTTGAGAAGTTCAAAATATTCAAAGCTAAGGTTGAGAATGAATCTGGATTAAAACTGAAATGTCTGAGATCAGATAGAGGAGGAGAGTTCACCTCTGATCATTTTTATGACTATTGTGAAGAACATGGAATAAAAAGATAGTTAAGTGCTCCTAGAACCCCTCAACAAAATGGGATTGTAGAAAGGAGGAACATGATTATACTTGATACAGCGTGGACTATGATGATTGAAGGAAAAGTTGCGCACACATATTGAAGAGATGCAGTGAATAAAACAGTCTATACTATCGACAGAACTCAATTGAGGCCAGGTGTTAGCACTATACCAAGAAAATTTTCAAATTTATAGCATTGAATATTTTCCCACGCTTTATGGTTTAAATCCCATGTCTTACTGTAGTTAAAGGCTCAAAATTCATTAATTGTGTTCTATTTTAAGTATTTGTTTCTCAGTCGCGTTGGTATTTTAGCATGTTTTCAAGTTGTGCGAGCGGACGATGAGTCATCAGATTGTAAAATCACGTAGTCATGGTAAAATTATGTCAAGTCATGATCATTTGTGCGAGTGAGCGGTTTGGGTGTTATCAGATGTAAATCGCGTAGTCACAATGTTTTTGTGAAGTCGGGTTATGAGTTCGCGACTGAGCAGGTTAGGAATGGTTCTGTTTATCACTCACTCATGAGGAATTAAATTTTTTAAAAGTAGGTCTAGCGAGTCCACGATGACTAAAAATCTTGTGTGTCACGTAGTCTCTTTAATTTTATGTTGTTCACTTTATGCTCTGCGACCGAGCGAGCCTTGTTAAAAATGAAGTAGTCGCATACTCGCGTTAGGTTTCCATGTTTGTTTTTTAAGTCAGCAACTATGTGAGGAAGTCAGGTTGTAGAGGTTGCTCACTCACTCAAGTTTTAACTTATCTGTGTTTTGCAGTGCGAGGAAGCGATAAGTGCATGCAGAAGTTACTAGTTGAAAGCTCGCCGCTCAGTCGCAGAGGTATCTTTCAAGGTTTTAAAAAGTGTGCGAGCAGGCGATTATGAGATCATTTATCACCTCGCTCACTTGTTGATGCTTTGAAGTTTGAAAAAAAGGGGTCAGCGAGTGTACGATAAGGAAAAGAAGAGGGATATTGCTTACTCACCCATGAATAAAGGAAAAAGGAAAGTTGTTAGTGAGTATGCGATTGAAGAAGGAAGGTTGGCAACCGCACACTCGCAGTCAGTGATATGGTTAAGTTTTCAAGTTCACGAGTGTGCGATGGGAAAAAATGTGACCATCGCTCAACCGCTCATAGATTTGAGAAAAGCAAAAGGGGTCATCGAGTGTGCGATAAGGGAATTTTAATACAGAAGCTCGCTCAGCCGTCAAGGATTAGGCCATAGAGATTTTTCAATAGCGAGTTTGTGAACAAATGAAGAACAACGGTCATCGCTCACTCGCTAGTGTTATAAGTTGAAGTATTTTGTAGTGCAAGTGAGCGACCAGATAAATTGCATGATAAAAATAAAAGTTTCTCACTCGCTTAGATCCAAAAATAATGATTTGAAAGCCAATGGGTATGTGATTGTGGAATGATTAAGAGATGGGTATGTATTCGCTCACTCGCGAAGATTTAGACGAAGCCAAATGTTGAGCAGCAAATGTGCGACTGGTTGAAGAAAAGGTAATATCGCTCACTTGCATGGAATAAAAGAAAAGGGTAGAAGATAGCGAGTATACGACTGCCAACTGATGGAATGCAAATTAGGTCATCGCTCACCCGCAAAAGATGAAAACCAAGGTAGAAATAGATAGCAAGTGTGTGATAAGGAAAAATAAAAGATCACGTTGCTCACTCACAAAGACTATTTAGAGTATGAGTAAAGTTCAGTGGGTTGGCGCCAGATTGACAAGTGGCTAGTTTCAGGCTTACGAGTGCAAAAAGTGAGGAAAATGTACACTCTGTTCCAGCTAGGATCAAATAGTGTGAATTAATGGTAGCATTAGTGACAGAGTGATGATTTCATGACACTAAAACTGTAAAGAATTTAGCATTCAAGTGGAAAAGACACAGGATTTGATGGTTATAAGTACAAATGATTGAGTTGTATTCTCTACAACTCTCATTTCTACATCCTGAGATTTTTTGTGAAGAGCAAAAAGGCTTGTTGGTCTGGAATATTTTATTTGAGATAGTAAAATTCAAAAGGAAGGATGAGTCAAGCTATTGTTCCTGCTACCTCGCAAGGGTCTGAGAACAAGAAAGAGGTCACATTGAAGAAGTATACGAAATAATTTTCCGAGTTGCTACCTGGAACTCTGAATACAAACAGTGCAAACTGGGATGAATAGAACGACAAATGGTGTCAATGCAGAAATTTGGTAACCCCAAATTATTCTGGTAGTACTTTGTTTCATTATTTCTGGAATAATAGGATCAAACCAGTCCCAATTTGTAATCTGTGGGATTTGAATATGGAAAAACTGATCATGCCTAATGTTTATGTTGACATAGGTCTTATTAAGGAATTAGCCAAAAACTACTGCCCAGTAGCTAGGGTAATAAGGAAAAGAAATAAAGAAAGCCTAGTTTCCATAGATAGAAGGTCAGTGGCAGAGGTATTTGGAATCACTGGTGCATTATGAACATACATTGATTTGAAGAAGATTAAGGCAGATTATGTCAAAAGAGAGCATTTGATTAAGTAATATGAAATGCCTAAGTTCATGCCCAGAGTAGATAGGCACCTAGTGAAAATTCCAGATAATTTGAAGCCACCTTTTGACTTATCCCTGTTTCATCATTATGTAAAATGCATAGTCTAGGGTTTACGCATGGTTCTAGGTTCTGATAGAGATTCCACAGTGTCTCAAGAATTACTTATGATGGCCATGAACATCCAGCACCCAGAAGTCAACAGTGATTATGACTATGTTGGATATATAGTTGATGCTATCCATGCTGCATTATTAGAGATACATTCAGATATTCCAACACCTACTTTTAAGAATTACTCTCATCTAATGTACATGATTTTGTATTATAATAGAGCATCAATGGATAAAGAGCTTGAGTTGTTTGTCTCAGAGTATGGTGTAGATGCACCAATCCAAAGATGGACTCAGGTATGGGATAGTTCATTTATCAAATCATCATTTGTATGCTTCTGCAACTAGATTGTGGATCCAATTTTTAATTTTTTACGAACAAACAGGCACAAGCTTCCTTTTGAGGTTAGAAAGATTCTGAGACCTTGGGAGTATGTCCCAAATTGGCCTATCTCTCACAATTGGGCTGATTTCTTCTTTTTTATTACATTACTATCATCAGAGTATATGGTTGTACTCAACCTCCTCACATTCTTCCCAAGTTTGTTCCTCCTAGGATTGCATTCTTAGAATTTATCTGGCAAATTACTTAGGTAGATAAGGAATATCTAGAGGGGCATAAGAAGGGAACTTTTATCCCCAGATTCTGGATGGGTTTTGACTTCTCCATTGGGAAAATGGTTTTTGATTTGATAAATGATTTCTTGAAGTATTACAGAATGTCTGCAGCAATTGCCAGGTTCTGTGATCCAGAGAAGTTTGTGCAAACAACCCTAAAAAGAATGACTCATTGGTAAGAAATTAGAGACCATGAGCCATTGGATGACGAGGATGTTGTGAGGAAAAAACTAAATAAATAGGAAGTCCAGGACAGGAGAAGGATGTGGAATGACCTCCTGAGACCAGAATCTGAGTGGAAAGAATTAGATAATTCATTCTCTGGTTTTTTCCCTGATCTCACATATTTCCAAAGGATAGAGGAAATGCTCAAGTCTTATGAAAATCTAATGGCACAAGTGCCACACTTTAGTGCTGAAGATGCACAATCTAAAGGGTCCCTAATTCTAGTTGCACTACATGAGCAAGAACACCAAGAAAAATAGGAGGAGGAACAACAAAAAGAAGAACAACATGAAGAGGAAGAGGCAGGTGAAGAGGTCGGTGAAGAGGCTACTTCGGCCAAAGAGCCATCGAGGAACAAATAGAATAAAGAGCGAAAGATGGTGCAGGGTAAGAAAAGCATGGCCAAGGCCATGATCTCAGAGAATGGTAAATATTTTAGAAAATTGAGGAGACAATTATAGAAGGAGCCTGAGGCTGAGGGTCAAGGAGATAATCAGATGGTATTTTTTGAAAAGGATGATGAGAGGGCCATGATGGCCAATGAGTGCATGAAAGATGATGAGTTCATAAAGTCTAAATAATTCAAGACTTTCTTGGTTAAATTGAAACAAAAGAATTTGAGACAAGAGTTGACTGTAGAAGAGGAGAATGCAGATAAGAATGAGATAATTGTATAAACACTCTAGGATTATGATCCTGGGAGTGAATAGATCGTTGTGGAACAAGCCAGGCTGCTGGTATAGAATAGTGGTGTAATGCTGATGCCTAGTTGGGACTTACAATCTACTTTCATTATTGATCAAATTAGGAGGCAAGAAGATCCTCTGTTAAAAACAGAGTTTGAAATGGATGACATTTTGAAAGGATCAAGATTTGATCCTAAATCCAAAACCCTGGCAATATGGTCACTAGCTCATGCCACACAGAAACCTTAGTCATGATCATCAGAGAAGAGAACAGGGTAGATAGGATGATATGGAATCTAAAAAATACTTCATATACTAAGATAGCTCAGTTAATGACACAGGTTTCATTCATGAACTTGGCAAAAGTTGATGACCTATGTAAGAGGTATGAGACAAATTTTGGCCGAATGATGGCCCTGGCAAAGAAACATGAAGAAGTGGTGGTCCAGAACCACACATTAGAAGAGGAAATTGCCAAGTTGAAAGAGGAATTAATAGAAAGTAAAAGGGAAAAAACTCCAACCCTTGAAGAGGTGGCTAAAGTTGTGATAGATGTTGTCAAAGGAGTTAAGGAAGACTCTGCATTGGCAAAAACACAATCAAAGGATGTATCAAAAGAATAGGGCATAAATGCTATGTCTTTCATATTTCTCATATTGCAGCACATAATTGATGTTTTAAAACAAAAAACTGACATAGTGTATACACTATATGGCTCGTTACAAGAAGCCTCAAAGACAGCTATAGAAGCTATGGTTTTCTTAGAGCCTACTTTCAAATTATGGTCAGGGAAGGAAAGAATTTTGGATAAGTTAAAAATGGCCATGCTGTATAGTGATGATTTCCTAGATAAAGTAACAGATACCATTGAGATGGTTAGTAAGCTGAATGATACCTTTTCCTTTTTCAATGGCAAATCTGATTTAATAAAAAACAAGTTCCAGCTATTTGGTGATCAATGTCCACCGTTGATCCCAAAAATTTATGATGAAACAGGTGCTTTGAAAGCACAATCAGATTGGGTAGCTAGTTTTGATGCTATACTAGGAGATCAGGATATAAAGCAACATTTGGAAAAGGATACAAATGTAGAATATTGCAATCAACTGATTGACAACCTTTTCAAGATCGAGAGAGATATGGCCAAGTTTGTTTCTGAGGCTAGAATTTCCATGGATGCCATCTAGGTAGAAGCTATTGCAAAGCTGGAGGAATAAAAGACCTTTGATTGGCCCACCACCAAAGAGGTAAATAGGTGGGAGGCAAAGCTGAAAGGATGAGGAGGACATTGTCAACAACAACAACAAACCTTGTTCAGACTTTGCCAATAGCTGCCATCTGTGTTCTGTTGCAAAATTTATTTTCTTGTCTATTGCAAGGTTGTTGCAAAAGATTTTGTAAATCTTTCCCAGTAAGTCAGTAGCTTGTTGCATCCTTAATTATAAAAGGATTCCAAGACTACTGGGAAAAGGGGATAGCCATTTTAGTTTTGAGAATGCAAAATATAATCGTAAACTCTGGTTTAAGACCAATACATTAGGTTTTTGGAGAAATTTTGTTCAATGAAGCAAGCAATTTTGATTTTGAATAAAATCCAGTTAACAGTTTTTGAAGCATATCATGAGTATTGTGTCTTCATTTTAGTGTTTTGAATTTTATTTAGATTGAATATTTGAGGAATGTTCAATTTATATGTCTGTCAGGAAGATTATGAAATACTTCTAGGGTTCTTTCAAGGAAAGAATAAAAATGCCTTAGGAATGTTTCAATAAGATTCAGGGTCTAAAATGAATTTGATGAATTAACTTGTTAAGTGTGTTGAGATAGATATATAAGGTATATCTGTGTTTATGTCAGATGTTGTAATTGTGTCAAGTTCATGTTCATAATCAAGCTGGTTAAAATGGTCCATAGGTGACTCCATACCCTAGGATTAAGCACTGGTCTATTTCCGTTAATTCAAGTACTATCACTATTAAAATTAATCTTTACTTTTGGTCTGGTCGATTTTCAATAAAAGTTACAACAACCAAACCCTATAATTTCATCCATAGTTAATTGGAATAATTCAGTGATTTCATTATTCTAAGATAGAAGGGTATTCCCGCCTAAGTTTGTGGAGCTCAAAGCGTAGGAGGTTTTAAAACCTTGTTTCTATCATTCTGCATCTTGCCTGGTTAGTGTTTGGGATAGATAGAGAAAGCTCTTTGAGAGTATTTTTCATATCAGCAAGAAAAGAAACTAACAAAAAATGGCGACTCTACTGGGGAACTTTTATCAAGGAATGCGTGGAAGGTTAGTCTAACATCAATATTCCATAGTATAGATTCCTTGAAGTTCATATTTTGAAATCACATGTTGTGTATTGCATTTTATTGAGCTATACCCTCAAATATCATTGTCAAAGTGAATTTTCTTTATTTTTCCCAAATTTTTTTGGGTGGTGACTCCAATTTATTGGTTATAGTGTTTCCAAGGGGAATACTAGAAGATTAAGTGTGTGAGATTTCATTTTGAACATAATGGGGAATACAAAAGCAAACACAAAGAGTCACTCTCAAGCAACATCAGAGAGTGATATTTCTAAAATTTCTAGAAGAAATCAATCTAAAAAAGGTGAATCCTCTAATAATACATCCTAGAAACCTAGGTCAATGGGCCCCAGCCAGTCATTAGATACTAATCCTGAGAAATAAGTTAATAAGCCTTTAAACCTTGAGTCTGACACAACTGGTTATTTTGAGGACATATTTAACCCTAGACCAAAAAATGTATTTCAAGAAAAAGGGGAAACATCCTCCTACTTTGAGGGTATCCCCTATGAGAGGGTTGAAGAGAAAAAGGGAGAAAATCAGGTGAATGTGTATGACTCTTCTAGTTCTGATATTGAGGGAGTCCTCAGAGACAATGACCTTTTGAAAAGGGAATTAGATGAATTGTTACTCCTCAAGAAAAAGAATGATGAGGCTAGAGAAGAAAAAGTCATAAATTCTATTACCGAGAGGGAAAACTTAAAGAAGTGAGTTGCTTAGTTAAAATTGGCAGCTCAAGGTGCAAACAAAGGATTTCATGGTTTGAATAAAGAGCTTTTTGGAGATGTAGATACCCTAAGAAAAGAGTGTCGTGAAAGAGAACATTTTCTTAAGAAGGGTGAACCCAAAGATGCAGGTCCTGTAGTGAGGCAAGTTATTAACTATGAAATTCAAAAATCTCCTAAGCCTCAGATAGTTACATAGAATGTATCAACAACTAATGCTAGGAAAACAGAGGTTGACAAAGGAAATCAAAAGATGACTGGCATTAACTTTTCTCAACCTAAAATTGAAGAGGGTATGTCTCAGAACATATTTTCAATTGATATGGAATTAGAAAGGGCAAGAAAGGCCAAAGATGATATTGTAAAACAATTGGAAAATGCTAAATTAGAAGCTGCTGCTGCAGAGATGAAGAAGAGGATTGCTTTCTTGAGTTCCATGACTAGTCCCAGTATGACAAATAATGCTACTAATCAGGCCATCCCTATATTTAATTCTAATGTTCAAAAAAATAATGCCAATACAAATACCTAGACATATAGTGCTGCTCAAGGGGCTGCATCACAATCAAGAGTAAGTGGAGCTAATAAAAATATTGGCCTCCACAATAAGGGCATTGGTTAGAACATCACTAGTATTACCCAAAATGTTGGTCAGAATATGGGCTCAAATTTTCAAAGAAGACCTATTCATCTAGAGAGATATAGAAAACTGTTCTTTGATGGTATCCTTGGCCAACCAAACCTTATTCCTAATGAGGTCAGAGATAAGATTCCTAAGTTTAGTGGTAATAATTCCATAACTGGTGAAGAAAATATCAAAGTATTCTCGGATACAATGAATGATTATGAGATTGTAGATGAGGATGTTGTAATGAAATTATTTGTACAATCCTTAACTGAGGGTGCAAGAGATTGGTACTGGGGTTTTCTTAATCATAGTATCTATTCTTGGGATGAATTTGTTAGAAGTTTCAAAGAGCAATATGGTGACAAGAGAAATTCTGGTTTTATGCTGAATGAATTCAACAGCTTGAAAAAATTCACTAATGAAGGCACTGCTGAATTTAATGTAAGATTTCAGAAGGCTATGTATAAGTTGTTTCAAGTATTGAGACTGGATGAAAATGTGTGTTTTACTACCTATTGTAATGCTTTGGATGGAAAAATAGCTTATCTACTTAGAGATAAAGACCCTCAAACCATGAGAGAAGCATACAAGTTGGCTATACATATGGAGAGCAACAGAAGGGCTTCTGGCAAGCTTGGTAAACAGGATGACAATAGGCTCTGGAAAGAATCCAAAGCATAGCCAAATAAAATCCCCAAGGAAGAAGATAAGATGGATGCATTGGTAACTGTGGTGAAAGATCTTGCTGCCAAGGTGGCCAAGAATGAAAAAGGATTTCAAAATAATAGGCCACAATACCAAAGATAGGATAAACCTTATAGACTTCAAGATTTCCCTTATAAGACTCGGTGGAAGGATGGGAAACCTATGTCAGAAGAGCATAATGATCCCAAGAACAAATAAATTCCTGATCCATTAAAAAACAACAGTGCCCATAATGTGGAAAATACTCTTTGGTGCATAGCTTGTAATATGCCTCATTCCCCATATCAATGTGCAGTAGCTCAGGGCTTGGTGGATCAACGTGAAAACATTGAGACACAAGAAAGTAAATGTGAAAATAAGCCTGCTATAAATATGTGTGCACTTACTATTGAAGATGACAATGGTAGTTCAGAGGGAGAATTAGAAGAGATTCCAATCACAATAAACAATACAAGTACCAAGTTAGAACATTTTCAGCTTGGAATGCCTAATGAAGAAGAGATAAGATTTTTAACCATTGCTGCTGTTACACAAGTAAGAAGTTCATACCAACTTAGGAATAGAAAAGTTGATCAAAGTGGGAAACAACTTGATTCACCTGTCATTACAGAAGTTATAAATGAGAAAATTGCACAAGATGAAGTGAAAGACACCTTGGTTGAAGAGAGAAAAGTCACTCCTGCTCAAGACCAAGAAACAAGGGTGTTGAAAGAAAATAAAGGTAAAGTGTCTTCTAGTAGTAACATAAGTTTCCCAACTTTTAATATGAAGCAAGCTTTATCTCAGATGAAAGTCTCTATTCCTTTGCTTGAAATGTTTAAAATTAAGGAACACCGGGTGGCAACTTTTTCATTACTTTCTGATTTACCTAGTGTGCATGATAATG
>MU226025.1:146469-157363 GCA_018584345.1 Thuja plicata
GTTTTTGCTTGGTCTTATGAAGACCTTAAGGCTTATAGGGAAGATTTATTTCAACATGAAATTCCATTAAAAGATGATATTAAGCCTTTCAGACAGAAACAAAGGCCAATCAACCCTTTATTGGCCCTAAAAACGCAGCAAGAATTGACAAAACTCAGAGAAGCTGGAATTATAAAACCAATCAAGCATTCTTCTTGGGTGTCTAATTTGGTCCCTGTCAGAAAGTAAAATGGAGATATTAGGCTGTGTGTTGATTTTAGGAATCTTAATGTTGCCTCATTGAAAGATAATCATTCTTTACCCAATATGGATGCCATGTTGCAAAGGGTAACTGGTTGTGATCTTTTATCTATGATGGATCATTTTTCTGGTTATAACAAGGTGGTGGTTCAAGAATCTGAACAATTCAAGATAGCATTCACTACTCCATGCGGTACATATGTTTATGTAAGATTGCCATTTGGCCTGATGAATGTAGGGGCTACTTTCCAGAGAGCCATAGATGTGGCTTTTAAGGAATTTATAAATATTATTATGGTAGTATATCAAGATGATCTAACTGCATATTCCCAAAAGGCTGATGATCATTGCAAACATTTAGAAAAGATTTTTACCAAAGCCTTGGAGTATTGGATTTCTTTAAATCCAAAAAAGTGTCATTTTGCTGTGACTGAAGGTAAATTATTGGGACATATAGTGTCTAAGGAAGGTTTCAGGATTGATCCTGAAAGAGTGGAAGCCATTAACAAGGTGTTGCCACCAAAGAATATTAAAGGAGTTCAGTCTTTCCTTGGAAAGATAAATTTTGTGAGGCGATTTATTGCAAACTTTGTGAAATAGTAAAACCTATTGTTAAATTGCTGAAGAAAAATGCAAAGTTTAAATGGGATAAAAATGCCCAGTCAGCATTTAATGAGATAAAAGTGGCAATTCAACAGGCTCCTATATTAAGATCTCCAAATTATGAGAAACCTTTCTCCATATTTTCTTTTGCTTCATTTCATTTAATTGCTATAGTACTTTTGCAGAAAGATGATGAAGGCTTTGAACACCCTATAGCATTTTTTAGTAAGTCTCTGCAAGCAACATAACTTAACTATGAGATAATGGAGAAATAAGAATATGCATTGGTCAAGGCTGTCAAGGGTTTTAGACCTTATCTAGTTTGTGCAAAAATAATTGCTTATGTGCCACATGCCACAGTGAAAGATATATTATCTCAATCTGAAGTTACTGGTAAGAGGTGCAGATGGATTAGCAGGATCCAAGAATTCAATTTGGAAATTCAGGTTACCAAATTGGTAAGGGGTTTGGGTTTCGCCAAATTGATGACTGATACAAATATGGAGTTAGCCCAAATGAGTGATATACAAACAATGAACATGAATTTTACTAGCATAGAATTACAGTTTTGGTATACTGATATTGTTTTTTTCCTAAAGAATGCTAAATGTCCAGAACATATGTCATATAATCACAAGAGCACTCTGAGATTGCAGGCCCAGAGGTTTGTCCTGATACAAGGTGATTTATTTTGGAAAAATAGAGATGGAATTTTATTATTATGTTTGGATAAATCATAGTCTGAAAGGGTCTTAAATAAAATGCATAATGGTGTGTGTGGTGGGCATTATTCTGCCAAAACCACAACTCACAAAATAATCAGAGCTGGATTTTATTGGCCATGTCTTTCTAGAGACACTCAAATAGTTGTACAAAAGTGTGAACCATGCCAAAGATTTTCTGCTAAAATGAAATTTTCAAGAGGCTTACCTTTAAGCCCTATGACTATTGAAGCACCTTTTACCCAATGGGGTTTGGAATTTATTGGTGAATTTGCAGAAAAACCTAGTGGGGGTCACAGTTGAATTCTTGTGGCTACGAACTACTTCACAAAGTGGATAGAAGCAGTTCCAATGAAGAGGGCAACCAACAAGATAGTAATGGACTTTTTAATGGACAACATTCTGACAAGATTTTGTGTGCCCACTAAGCTAATTATGGATAATGCCATGTGCTTTAGGTCCGAGGAATAAGGGATTTCTATGAAGATTATGGTATTATTTTATCTTACTCCTCACCATATCATCCCAAAGAAAATGGACATGCTGAATCCAGTAATAAAAGTATCATGAAAATAATTAAGAGGATTTTGGATAAAAATAAGAAGTCCTGGCATTCAAAATTGAAGTTAGCCCTATGGGCTAACATGCTGATAGTAAAAAGAGCAATAGGGGTTTCCCCTTTTGAAATGGTTTATGGAAATTAGGCAAGGTTGCCTTTGAACAATTTATTACTAGTATACAAATTTTTGCAGGAAGAAGATTTGGAAAATAAAAAACCCATGATGGAAAGAATGGATTAGTTGGTGGAATTGGAAGAGATAAGAACAAAAGCTCACAAAAGAAACCTGAAGCTCCAGCATCAATCTAAATACTTGTTTGATAAAAGAGCAACTGAAAGAAAATTTTAGATAAATGATATGGTGTTGCAATGGAATGCTAGAAAAGAAGAAAAAGGCAAACATGGTAAATTTGAATCACTATGGATGGGCCCGTTTGTAATGTAGGAATTTCATGGTCAAGATTCTTATTTCTTGGAAGACCCTAATGGTGAAATACAGGAATTTCCAGTGCATGGATAATTCCTGAAACAATATTTCTCGTAAAGTTGCTTTTTCCATGCACAATAGGTTAGATTTCCTTGTTTTAAGTGTGGTTTTTGTGTGTGCATGTACAATTTTGTTTTGTTTGTGATCTATTTCCTAGAGATGTGGCTTCTAATGTCAATTTTGCAATTAAATTTCCCCAGTCAGAGCCATTATTAGCACTATACCAAGAAAATTTTCAAATTTCTAGTATTGACTATTTTCCTGTGCTTTTTGGTTTAAATCCCATGTCTTACTGTCCTTAAAGGTTCGAAACTCATTAATTGTGTTCTATTTTAAGTATTTGTCACTCAGTCGCGTTGGTCTTTTAGCATGTTTTCAAGTTGTGCGAGTGGGCGAAGAGTCATTAGATTGTAAAATTGCACAGTCATGATAAAATTATGTCAAGTCATGATCATTTGTGTGAGTGAGCAGTTTGGGTGTTATCAGATGTAAATCACGCAGTCACGATGTTTTTGTGAAGTCAGGTTACGAGTTTGCGACTGAGCGGGTTAGGAATAGTTTTGTTTATCGCTCACTCGCAAGGAATTAACTTTTTTAAAAGAAGGTCTAGCGAGTCCATGATGACTAAAAATCTTGTGTGTCGCGTAGTCGCATTAATGTTATGTTGTTCACTTTATGCTCTACGACCGAGCGAGCCTTGTTAAAAATGAAGTAGTCGCATACTCACGTTAGGTTTCCATGTTTGTCTTTTAAGTCAGTGACTATGCGAGGAAGTCAGGTTGTAGAGGTCGCTCACTCGCTAAATTTTTAATTTATCTATGTTTTGCAGTGTGAGGAAGTGATAAGCGCATGCAGAAGTTACTAGTTGAAAGCTCGCCACTTAGTCACAGAGGTATCTTTCAAGGTTTTAAAAAGTGTGCGAGCAGGAGATTATGAGATCATTTATCACCTCACTCACTCGCTGATGTTTTGAATTTTGATAAAAAGGGGTCAGCGAGTGTGCGATAAGGAAAAGAAGAGGGATATCGCTTACTCACCCATGAATAAAGGAAAAAGGAAAGTTGTTAGCAAGTATGCGATTCAAGAAGGAAGGTTGGCAACCTCACACTCGCAGTTAGTGGTATGGTTAAGTTTTCATGTTCACGAGTGCACAATGGGAAAAAATGCGACCGTCGCTCAACCGCTCATAGATTTGAGAAAAGAAAAAGGGGTCAGCGAGTGTGCGATAAGGGAATTTTAATATAGAAGCTCACTCAGCCGCAAAGGATTAGGCCATAGAGATTTTTTAACAGTGAGTTTGTGACCAAATGAAGAACAAAGGTTATTGCTCACTCACTAGTGTTATAATTTGAAGTGTTTTGCAGCGCGAGTGAGTGACTAGATAAATTGCATAATAAAAATGAAAGTCGCTCACTCGTTTAGATCCAAAAATAATGATTTGAAAGCCAGCGGGTATGCAATTGTGGAATGATTAAGAGATGGGTATGTATTTTCTCACTCGCGAAGATTTAGACGAAGCCAAATGTTGAGCAATGAATGTGCGACTGGTTGAAGAAAAGGTAATATCACTCACTCGCATGGAATAAAAGAAAAGGGTAGAAGATAGCGAGTATGCGACTGCCAATTGATGGAATGCAAATCAGGTCATCGTTCACCTACAAAAGATGAATACCAAGGTAGAAACAAACAGTGAGTGTGCGATAAGGAAAAATAAAAGGTCATATCATTCACTCGTTAAGACTATTCTGATTATGAGTAAAGTTCAATGGGTTGGCACCAGATTGACAAGTGGCTAGTTTCAGGCTTACGAGTGCAAAAAGCGAGGAAAATGTACACTCTATTATAGCTAGGATCAAATAGTGTGAATTAATGGTAGCATTAGTGATAGAGTGATGATTTCATGACACTGCAACTGCAAAGAATTTAGCATTCAAGTGGACAAGACATAGGATTTGATGGTTATAAGTTCGAATGATTGAGTTTTATTCTGTACAACTCGCATTTCTGCATCCTGAAATTTTTTGTGAAGAGCGAAAAGGCTTGTTGGTCTGGAATATTTTATCTGAGATAGTAAAATTAAAAAGGAAGGATGAGTCAAGCTATTGTTCCTGCTACCTCACAAGGGTCTGAGAAGAAGAAAGAGGTCACATTGAAGAAGTATACAAAAGAATTTTCTGAGTTGCTGCCTGGAACTCTGAATACAAACAGTGCAAACTGAGATGAATGGAATGACAAATGGTGTCAATGCAGAAATCTGGTAACCCCAAATTATTTTGGTAGTACTTTGTTTCATTATTTCTAGAATAATAGGATCAAACCAGTCCCAATTTGTAATCTATGGGATTTGAATATGGTGAAATTGATCATGCCTAATGTTTATGTTGACATAGGTCTTATTCAGGAATTAGCCAAAAACTACTGCCCACTAGCTAGGGTAATAAGGAAAAGAAATAAAGAAACCCTAGTTTCCATAGATACAAGGTCAGTGGCAGAGGTATTTGGAATCACTAGTGCATCATGCACAGACATTAATTTGAAGAAGATTAAGGCAAATTATGTCAAAAGAGAGCATTTGATTAAGCAATATGAAATGCCTAAGTTCATGCCCAGAGTAGATAGGCACCTAGTGAAAATTCTAGATATTTTCAAGCCACCTTTTGACTTATCCCTGTTTCATCATTATGTAAAATGCATAGTCTATGGTTTAAGCAGGGTTCTAGGTTTCGATGGAGATTCCACAGTGTCTCAAGAATTACTTATGATGGCCATGAACATCCAACACCCAGAGGTCAACACTGATTATGACTATGTTGGATATATAGTTGATGCTATCCATGCTGTATTATTAGAGATACAGTTAGATATTCCAACACCTAATTTTAAGCATTACTCTCATCTGATATACATGATTTTGTATTATAACAGAGCATCAATGGATAAAGAGCTTGAGTTTTTTGTCTTAGAGTATGGTGTAGAAGCACCAATCCAAAGATGGACTTAGGTATGGGATAGTTGATCCATCAACTCATCATTTGTATGCTTCTGCAACTGAATTGCAGATCCAATTTTTAATTTTTAGGAATATATAGGCACGAGCTTCCTTTTGAGGTTAGAAAGATTCTGAGACGTTGGGAGTATGTCCCAAATTGGCCTATCTCTCACAATTGGGCTGATTTCTTCTTTTTTGATTACATTACTATCATCAGAGTATATGGTTGCACTCAGCCTCCTCACATTCTTCCCAAGTTTGTTCCTCCTAGGATTGCATTCTTAGAATTTATCTAGCAAACTACTTGGGTAGACAAGGAATTTCTAGAGGGGCATAAGCAGGGAACTTTTATCCCCAGATTGTGGATGGGTTTTGACTTCTCCATTGGGAAAAGGGTTTTTGATTTGATAAATGATTTCTTGAAGCAATACAGAATGTCTGCAACAATTGCCAGGTTCTGTGATCTAGAGAAGTTTGTGCAAATAGCCCTAAAAACAATGACTCCTTGGTAGAAAATTAGAGACCATGAACCATTGGATGATGAGGATGTTGTGAGGAAAAAACTAAATAAACAGGATGTCTAGGATAGGAGAAGGAAGTGGAATGACCTCCTGAGAGCAGAATATGAGTGGAAAGAATTAGATAATTCATTCTTTGGTTTTTTCTCTGATCTCCCATATTTCCAAAGGATAGAGGAAATGCTCAATTCCTATGAAACTCTAATGGCACAAGTGCCATAATTCAGTGCTAAAGATGCACAATCTAAAGGGTCCCCAATTCTAGTTGCACTACATGACAAAGATCACCAAGAAAAATAGGAGGAGGAACAACAAAAAGAAGAACAACATGAAGAGGAAGAGGCAGGTGAAGAGGCCAGTGAAGAGGCTACTCTGGCCAGAGATCCACTAAGGAAGAAACAAAAGAAAGAGCACAAGATGGTGCAGGGTAGGAAAAGCATGGCCAAGGCCATGATTTCAGAGCATGGTAAATATTTCAGAAAATTGAGGAGACAATTACAGAAGGAGCCTGAGGTTGAGGGCCAAGGAGATAATCAGATGGTATTATTTGAAAAGGATGGTGAGCAGGTTATGATGGCCAATGATTTCATGAAAGATGGTGAGTTCATAAAGTCTGAAGAATTCAAGACTTTCTTGGTTAAATTGAAACAAAAGAATTTGAGACAAGAGTTGACTGCAGAAGAAGAGAATGTAGATAAGAATGAGGAAATTGTACAAACACTCTAGGATTATGATCTTGAGAGTGTGTAGATCACTGTGGAACAAGCCAGGCTACTGGTACAAAATAGTGGTGTAATGCTGATGCCTGGTTGGGACTTACAGTCTACTTTCATTAGTGATCAAATCAGGAGGCAAGAAGATCCTCTGTTAAAAATAGAGTTTGAAATGGATGAAGTTTTGAAAGGATCAGGATTTGATCCTAAATCCAAAACCCTGGCAATATGGTCACTAGCTCCTGCCACACAAAAACCCTTAGTCATGACCATCAGAGAAGAGAAAAGGGTAGATAGGATGATATGTAATCTAAAAAATACTTCGGATACTGAGATAGCTCAGTTAATGACACAGGTTTCATTCAGAAACTTGGTAAAAGTCGATGACCTGTCTAAGAGGTATGAGACAAATTTTGGCCAAATGATGGCCCTGGCGAAGAAACATGAAGAAGTGGTTGTCCAGAACCACACATTAGAAGAGGAAATTGCCAAGTTGAAAGAGGAATTAATAGAAAGTAAAAGGGAGAAAACTCCAACCCTTGAAGAGGTGGCTAAAGTTGTGATAGATGTTGTCAAAGGAGTTAAGGAAGACTCTGGATTGGCAGAAACTCAATCAAAGGATGTATCACAGGAATAGGGCATAAATTCTATGTCTGTCATATTTCTCATATTGCAGCATAGAATTGATGTTTTAAAACAAAAAAACTGACATAGTGTATACACTATATGGCTCGTTACAAGAAGCCTCAAAGACAGGTGTAGAAGCTATGGTTTTCTTAGAGCCTACTTTCAAATTATGGTTAGGGAAGGAAAGAATTTTGGATAAGTTAAAAATGACCATGCTGTATAGTGATGATTTCCCAGATAAAGTAAGAGATACCATTGAGATGGTCAGTAAGCTGAATGATACCTTCACCTTTTTCAATGGCAAATCTGATTTAATAAACAACAAGTTGCAACTATTTGGTGATTAATGTCCACCATTGATCCCAAAAATTTATGATGAAATAGGTGCTTTGAAAGAACAATCAGATTGGGTAGCTGGTTTTGACACTATAGTAGGAGATCAGGATATAAAGCAACGTTTGGAAAAGGATACAAATGCAAAAAATTGCAATGAACTGATTGAAAACCTTTTCAAAATCGAGAGAGATATGGCCAAGTTTGTTTCTGAGGCCAGAACTGCCATGGATGCCAGATGGGTAGAAGTTGTTGCAAAGCTAGAGGAAGAAAAGACCTTTGATTGGCCCACTTCCAAAGAGGTAAATAGGTGGGAGGAGAAGCTAAAAGTATGAGGAGGACATTTTCAACAACAACAACAAACCTTGTTCAAACTTTGCCAATAGCTGCCACCCGTGTTCTGTTGCCAAATTTTGTTTCTTGTCTATTGCAAGGTTGTTGGAAAATATTTTGTAAATCTTTCCCAGTAAGTCGGTAGCTTGTTGCATCCTTAATTATAAAAGGATTCCAAGACTACTGGGAAAAGGGGATAGCCATTTTATTTTTGAGAATGAAAAATATAATCGTAAACTCTAGTTTAAGACCAATACATTAGGTTTTTGGAGAAATTTTGTTCAATGTAGCAAGCAATTCTGATTTTGAATAAAATCCAGTTTACAGTTTCTGAAGCATATGATGAGTATTGTGTCTTCATTTTAGTGTTTTGAATTTTATTTAGATTGAATATTTGAGGAATGTTCAATTTATATGTCTGTCAGGAAGATTATGAAATAATTCTAGGGTTCTTTCAAGGAAAGAATAAAAATGCCTTAGGAATGTTTCAATAAGATTCAGGGTATAAAATGAATTTGATGAATTAACTTGTTAAGTGTGTTGAGATAGATATATAAGGTATATCTATGTTTATGTCAGATGTTGTAATTGTGTCAAGTTCATGTTCATAATCAAGTTGGTTAAAATGGTCCATAAGTGACTCCATACCCTAGGATTAAGCACTGGTTTATTTCAGTTAAGTCAAGTGACTATCACTATTAAAATTAATCTTTACTTTTGTTCTGGTCTATTTTCAATAAAAGTTACAGCAACCAAACCCTGTAATTTCATCCATAGTTAATTGGAATAATTCAGTGATTTCATTATTCTAAGATAGAAGGGCATTCCTGCCTGAGTTTGTGGAGCTCAAAGTGTAGGAGGTTTTAAAACCTTGTTTCTGTCATTCTGCATCTTGCATGGTCAGTGTCTGGGATAGATAGAGAAAACTCTCTGAGAGTATTTTTCATATCAGCAAGAAAAGGAACTAACAGAAAACGACGAGTCTACTAGGGAAATTTTGTGAAGGAATGCGTGGAAGGTTAATCTGACATCAATATTCCATAGTATAGATTCCTTGAAGTTCAGTTTTTGAAATCACATGTTGTGTATTGAATTTTATTGAGCTATACCCTCAAATATCATTGTCATAGTGAATTTTATTTATTTTTCTCAAATTGTTTTGGGTGACGACTTTGATTTGTTAGTTATAGTTTTTCCAAGGGGAATACTAGCAGATCAAGTGTGTGAGATTTCATTTTGAACATAATGAGGAACACAAAAGAAAACACAAAGAGTCACTCTTAGGTAGCATCAAAGAGTCATATTTCTAAAATTTCTAGAAGAAATCACTCTAGAAAAGGGGAATCATCTAATAATACTTCTTGGAAACCTAGGTCAGTAGGCCCTAGCCAGTCATTAGATACTAATCCTGAGAAATAACTTAATAAGCCTTTAAACCCTGAGTCTGACACAACTGGTTATTTTGAGGACATATTTAACCCTAGACCAAAAAATATATTTCAAGAAAAGGGGGAAACATCCTCCTACTTTGAGGGTATCCCCTATGAGAGGGTTGAAGAGAAAAAGGGAGAAAATCAGGTGAATGTGTATGACTCTTCTAGTTCTGATATTGAGGGAGTCCTCAAAGACAATGACCTTTTGAAAAGGGAATTATATGAACTGTTACTCCTCAAGCAAAAGAATGATGAGGCTAGAGAAGAAAAGTCATAAATTCTATTACTGAGAGGGAAAACTTAAAGAAGTGAGTTGCTCACTTAAAATTGGTAGCTCAAGGTGCAAATGAAAGATTTCATGGTTTGAATAAAGAGCTTTTTGGAGATGTAGATACCCTGAGAAAAGCGTGCCATGAAAGAGAACATTTGCTTAAGAAGGGTGAACCTAAAGATGCAGGTCTTGTAGTGAGGCAAGTTATTAACTATGAAAGTCAAAAATCTCCTAAGCCTCAGATAATTACATAGAATGTATCAACAACTAATGCTACGCAAACAGAGGTTGACAAAGGAAAACAAAAGATCACTGACATTAACTTTTCTCAACATAAAATTGAAGAGGGTATGTCTCAGAACATATTTTCACTTGATATGGAATTAGAAAGGGAAAGAAAGTCCAAATATGATATTGCAAAACAATTGGAAAAGGCTGAATTAGAAGCTGCTACTGCAGAGATGAAGAAGAGGATTGCTTTCTTGAGTTCCATGACTAGTCCCAATATGACAAATAATGCTACTAATCAGGCCATCCCTATATTTAATTCTAATGTTCAGACAAATAATGCCAATACAAATACCCATACATATAGTGCTACTCAAGGGGCTGCATCACAATCAGGAGTAAGTGGATCTAATAGAAATATTGGCCTCCACAATGTTGGCATTGGTCAGAACATCACCAGTATTACCCAGAATGTTGGTCAGAATATGGGCTCAAATTTTCAAAGAAGACCTATTCATCTAGAGAGATATAGAAAATTGTTCTTTGATGGTATCCTTGGCCAACCAAACCTTATTCCTAATGAGGTCAGAGATAAGATTCCTAAGTTTAGTGGGAATAATGCCATAACTAGTGAAGAAAATCTGAAAGTATTCTCGGATACAATGAATGATTATGAGATTGCAGATGAGGATGCTGTAATGAAAATATTTTTGTAACCACCTGAATTTGGTCTGTCGCAACTATAGACCCTATTTTCCCTAAGTGTGATCATACCCTCGATTTATGTCCAAACGACCCTGTTACTACTTGGCATAATTCTTTTAATCAATTTAATATC
>MU226025.1:161566-185011 GCA_018584345.1 Thuja plicata
GCAAACATTTAGAAAAGATTTTTACCAAAGCCTTGGAGTATGGGATTTCTTTAAATCCAAAGAAGTGTCATTTTGCTGTGACTGAAGGTAAATTATTGGGACATATAGTGTCTAAGGAAGGTGTCAGGATTGATCCTGAAAGAGTGGAAGCCATTAACAAGGTGTTGCCACCAAAGAATATTAAAGGAGTTCATTCTTTCCTTGGAAAGACAAATTTTGTGAGGCGATTTATTACAAACTTTGCTGAAATAGTAAAACCTATTGTTAAATTGCTGAAGAAAAATGCAAAGTTTGAATGGGATTAAAATGCTCAGTCAGCATTTAATGAGATAAAAGTGGCAATTCAATAGGCTCCTGTATTAAGATCTCCAAATTATGAGAAACCTTTCTCCATATTTTCTTTTGCTTCATTTCATACAATTGCTGCAGTACTTTTGCAGAAAGATGATGAAGGCTTTGAACACCCTATAGAATTTTTTAGTAAGTCTCTACAAGCAACAGAACTTAACTATGAGATAATGGAGAAACAAGCATATGCATTGGTCAAGGCTATCAAGGTTTTTAGACCTTATCTAGTTTGTGCAAAAATAATTGCTTATGTGCCACATGCCATAGTGAAAGATATATTATCTCAATCTTAAGTTACTGGGAAGAGGTGCAGATGGATTAGCAGGATCCAAGAATTCAATTTGGAAATTCAGGTTACCAAATTGGTAAGGGGTTTGGGTTTGGCCAAATTGATGACTGATACAAATATGGAGCTAGCCCAAATGAGTGATATACAAACAATGAACATGAATTTTACTAGCATAGAATTGCAGTTTTGGTATACTGATATTGTGTTTTTCCTAAAGAATGCTAAATGTCCAGAACATATGTCAGATAATCACAAGAGGACTCTAAGATTCCAGGCCCAAAGGTATGTGATGATACAAGGTGATTTATTTTGGAAAAAATAGAGATGGAATTTTATTATTATGTTTGGATAAATCACAGTGTGAAAGGGTCTTAAATGAAATGCATAATGGTGTGTGTGGTGGGCATTATTATGCAAAAAGCACAGCTCACAAAATAATCAGAGTTATATTTTATTGGCCATGTCTTCTCAGAGACACTCAAATGTTTGTACAAAAGTGTGAACCATGCCAAAGATTTTCTGTTAAAATGAAATTTTCAGGAGCCTTACCTTTAAGCCCTATGACTATTGAAGCACCTTTTACCCAATGGGGTTTGGACTTTATTGGTGAATTTGAAGAAAAATCTAGTGGGGGTCACAATTGGATTCTTGTGGCTACGGACTACTTTACAAAGTGGATAGAAGCAGTTCCAATGAAGAGGACAACCAACAAGATAGTAATGGAATTTTTAATAGAGAACATTCTGACAAGATTTGGTGTGCCCACTAAGCGAACTATGGACAATGCCATGTGCTTTACGTCTAAGGAATTTAGGGATTTCTGTGAAGATTATGGAATTATTTTATCTTACTCCTCACCATATCATCCCCAAGCAAATGGATAGGCTGAGTCCAGTAATGAAAGTATCATGAAAATAATTAAGAGGATTTTGGATAAAAATAAGAAGTTCTGGCATTCAAAATTGAAGTTAGCCCTATGGGCTGATAGGGTGACAGTAAAAAGAGCAATAGGGGTTTCCCCTTTTGAAATGGTTTATGGAAATTAGGCAAGGTTGCCTTTGAACTATTTGTTACCAGTACACAAATTTTTGCAGGAAGAAGATTTGGAAAATAAAAAAACCATGATGGAAAGAATGGATTAGTTGGTGGAATTGGAAGAGATAAGAACATAAGCTCACAAAAGAAACCTGAAGCTCCATCAACAATCTAAATACTTGTTTGATAAAAGAGCAACTGAAAGAAAATTTCAAATAAATGATATGGTGCTGCAATGGAATGCTAGAAAAGAAGAAAAAGGCAAACATGGTAAATTTGAATCACTATGGATGGGCCCATTTGTAATCCAGGAATTTCATGGTCAAGATTCTTATTTCTTGGAAGACCCTAATGGTGAAATACAGGAATTTCCAGTGCATGGGCAATTCCTGAAACTTTATTTCTTATAAAGCTGCTTTTTCCATGCACAGTAGATTAGATTTCCTTGTTTTAAGTGTGGTTTTTGTGTGTGCATGTACAATTTTGTTTCATTTGTGGTATGTTTCCTAGAGATGTGGCTTCTAATGTCAATTTTGCAATTAATTTTCCCTAGTCGGAGCCATTGTTAGCACATACCAAGAAAATTTTCAAATTTCTAGCATTGACTATTTTCCCGTGCTTTTTGGTTTAAAACCCATGTCTTACTGTGATTAAAGGGTCAAAATTCATTAATTGTGTTCTGTTTTAAGTATTTTTTGCTCAGTCACGTTGGCATTTTAGCATGTTTTCAAGTTGTGGGAGCAGGCGATGAGTCATCAGATTGTAAAATCACGCAGTTGTTAGAGTAATCTTTAGTTGCTTATTGATTAAATTATGTTGATTTAATTAATTAAGTCATTACTCTTTAGTGCTTAAGTTTCTCTTAGGCAGCGCTTTATAATTTTTTAGGGTTTTATCCTTTAGGGTTTCGGTATCCTTTATAAGGAATCACCGCTTTACTTTTCATAAGGAGATTGTAATCATTTTTCATAGTTGAATATATAAATCATTTCTTTCAACATGGTTTTTCAGTCTCTGGCTTTTTGGCCACCATAGCTTCTTCTTTCTCCTCTGTCTTTTGCTTCTACTTCATGACAGTTATGCATGTAGGTGATCTTGGGTGAAGTTGCCTTTATCAACTTCTACATGGTATCAGAGCTCTCCTGCAGTCAGCTATTTGAGTTTTGCTGAAGCATTCGAGGGTTTGAAGTTCGCCAGGCTTTTTCTGACATTTTTGTGTGGATTTAGGGGGGACCTTTGTTAGAGTAATAGTCTATCAGGTTACTAATTTAAATCATTATGATCTAATTAGTAACTTACCTATTTACTCTAGTTTTCTTCAGCTAACCTTAGGGTTTCCCTTTTAGGGTTTCATGATTCCTTTATAAGGATTCACCTCTTAGTTTATCATTACATAGTTTTTACATCAGTTTGTAAATCATAGAAACATATCATTAATATATTGTTTTCTTGAGCACATGATGTCTCTGGCTTTTTGGCCTCCATAGCAATGCTTTTTTTCTCTTCTGTCTTGCTTCTTCTCGTAGCAGTTATGCATGCAGGTTTCTTGGGTTGATTTGCAGTTCAGCAAATCTAATATGGTATCAGAGCTTTCCTGCTGGTTGCTGTTCATGTTTTGTTGAAGCTTTCAGACTCAGAGGGTTTTTCAGTATTTTTTTGTGGATTTTTAGGGGCAAGCTTTGGTTATGGTCACTTTGGGCTCAAACGGACATTGCCATTGAGCTCAGAGGACCCCAAAACCCTAGAAACGACATAAAATTCATCCATTTTGGACTACTAGACTCTGAGGCAAAAACATTTTGGTTCTTGTGCTGTACGACACAAAAACCGAGGCCAAAATTAAAAAAAAAATAAAAAAACCCCTATTTTCGGTAGTTTTTTATGTCAAAATTACGCAGACTTTGGTTTTTGTGGGGCGCCGCCACCGCACCGCCACCACCGGCTGCGGGTTTACCGGCAGCGGCCCCCCCGCCGGCCCAGCTCCGCCGGCCTCTGCTTTCCGCGGCCCGCGCCGCTCCCTTCACCGTGGCCCCCGCCGCCTCCATCGTCCGGTCCGCCCTCCCCGGCGCCCGCACTCGAGACCGCCGCCCGCCCACTGCTCCCCGGTGGCGGGATATTTCGCAGCCCCCGCGGGCTTATTCATATGCGCGGGAGGTCATATTGGGACCAGGAGCCCGGATCCACCCCCGGCGCGCGCCATGCGCCCGGGGGCCCATTTTTTTTAGCCCCTAGGGCTTAAAACCAGTTCTGTTGGGCATTTTTGAGCCCTTTTCACCTTTTTCGCTCTACAGGGAGCATACGGAGGTCTTTTTTGGACTTCTTTATATCGTCGAAAAGATCTTTCCGAGCTCTTTCTGAGTATGGTGATTAGGAATTTTGGGTCCACTGTTTCAATACCATTTTTTTCTATTGAAGTCTGATATTTTATTTTGCCTTCCGGGAGTCATATCTGGCTCATTCAGACTCCGTTTTTGGCAAATGAGATATCGTCGGAAAGCTAGCTCAGTGTGCTATTCAGTGGCAAAGGTATTTTTTCTAGATTCTACTCTAGGTTTTCACTCCTTCACATTTGGCAGTTTATGCCCTCTGGTGGTTTGCTTGGTTCTATAGGTCCTGGGATCTCTTCTTCTGAGTTCATAGCTCACTCTTCTTTCTGACTTCTGAGCTTGTATGCTCCTTCTATTGCATTCTTTTCTGTAAATACACTGAGATAAAGTGCCTTCTTCTACATTTCTAGGATCTTGCACATCTTGTTCAGTTTTTGTACTCGCACTCTGTTATAAAGTGCCATGGGGGGTTATGATGTTTATGCCACTTTAGGCGCATCCACCTTTGTCAAGTGAGTGTACCTTCCATGACATTAGCCCATGCTGTGTGTCGGTGACACCGCCCTTTATCCTGTGTGTGTGCTTCTGTTGCACTGTTGGTGTTCCTGGTTCTTCTTCTACAGATGTTTCTGGTATTGCATTTCAGTGTTCCTGTCACCTCTCTTAGTTCAGCATTATGGGGGGGTTCACCTGTTGGTTCTATTTCTTCCTGGTTCGATTGATCAGCTCTTCAAACATTTGTCTTCTCTACCTGCTCATGCACTTCAGTGGGGGTTCCAGCAGTCTCTTCTGACAGAGTTTTCAGTTCATGCTTCAGAGATGCTTCTTGCTCTTTCTTGTTCCTTTCTCTGGGACATCTTTTCCCTAGATTGAAGGCTCAGTTTCCTTCATCTAGTTTGCTTTATGTTTTGGGTACCTGATCAGGCCTAGTTGCTGGGACCCATCTTTCCTACTTTCTACAGTAGTTAGCTGTTTTGCTTCTCCCTAAGTTACACTTAAGGGGGGGTGTTAGAGTAATCTTTAGTTGCTTATTGATTAAATCATGTTGATTTAATTAATTAAGTCATTAATCTTTAGTGCTTAAGTTTTTCTTAGGCAGCGCTTTATAATTCTTTAGGGTTTTATCCTTTAGGGTTTCGGTATCCTTTATAAGGAATCACTGCTTTAATTTTCATAAGGAGATTGTAATCATTTTTCATAGTTGAATATAGAAATCATTTCTTTCAACATGGTTTTTCAGTCTCTGGCTTTTTGGCCACCATAGCTTCTTCTTTCTCCTCTGTCTTTTGCTTCTACTTCATGACAGTTATGCATGCAGGTGATCTTGGGTGAAGTTGCCTTTATCAACTTCTACAGCAGTCGCAGTAAAATTATGTCAAGTCATGATTATTTGTGCAAGTGATCGGTTTGGGTGTTATCAGATGTAAATCACATAGTTGCTATGTTTTTGTGAAGTCGGGCTATGAGTTCATGACTAAGCAGGTTAGGAATGGTTATGTTTATCGCTCACTCGTGAGGAATTAAATTTTTTAAAAGTAGGTCTAGCGAGTCCATGATGACTAAAAATCTTGTGTGTCGCGTAGTCGCTTTAATGTTATGTTGTTCACTTTATGCTCTGCGACCGAGTGAGCCTTGTTAAAAATGAAGTAGTCACATACTTGCGTTAGGTTTCCATGTTTGTCTTTTAAGTCAGCGACTATGCAAGGAAGTCAGGTTGTAGAGGTCGCTCACTCGCTCAAGTTTTAACTTATCTATGTTTTCCAGTGCAAGGAAGCGATAAGCACATGCAGAAGTTACTAGTTGAAAGCTCGCCACTCAGTTGCAGAGGTATCTTTCAAGGTTTTAAAAAGTGTGCGAGCAGGCAATTATGATATCATTTATCACCTCGCTCACTCGCTAATGCTTTCAAGTTTGAAAGAAAGTGGTCAGCGAGTGTGCGATAAGGAAAAGAAGAGGGATATCACTTACTCACCCATGAATAAAGGCAAAAGGAAAGTTGTTAGCGAGTATGCGATTGAAGAAGGAAGGTTGGAAACCACACACTCACAGTCAGTGATATGGTTAAGTTTTCAAGTTCACGAGTGCCTGATGGGAAAAAATGTGACCGTCGCTCAACCGCTCATAGATTTGAGAAAAGCAAAAGGGTTCAGCGAGTGTGCGATAAGGGAATTTTAATACAGAAGCTCGCTTAGCCATGGAGGATTAGGCCATAGAGATTTTTCAACAGTGAGTTTGCGACTGAATGAAGAATAAAGGTCATCGCTCACTCACTAGTGTTATAAGTTGAAGTTTTTTGCAGCACGAGTGAGCGACCAGATAAATTACATGATAATAATGAAAGTCGCTCACTCGCTCAGATCCAAAAACAATGATTTGAAAGCCAGCGATTATGCAATTGTGGAATGATTAAGAGATGGGTATGTATTCTCTCACTCGTGAAGATTTAGATGAAGCCAAATGTTGAGCAGCGAATGTGCGAATGGTTGAAGAAAAGGTAATATCACTCACTTGCATGGAATAAAATCAAAGGGTAGAAGATAGCAAGTATGCGACTGCCAAATGATGGAATACAAATTAGGTCATCGCTCACCCACAAAAGCTGAAAACCAAGGTAGAACTAGATAGCGAGTGTGCGATAAGGAAAAATAAAAGGTCATGTCACTCACTCGCAAAGACTATTCTAAGTATGAGTAAAGTTTAGTGGGTTGGCACGAGATTGAAAAGTGGCTAGTTTCAAGCTTACAAGTGCAAAAAGCAAGGAAAATGTACACTTTGTTCCAGCCAGGATCAAATAGTGTGAATTAGTGGTAGCATTAGTGACAGAGTGATGATTTCATGACACTGCAACTGCAAATAATTTAGCATTCAAGTGGACAAGACATAGGATTTGATGGTTATAAGTTTGAATGGTTGAGATTTATTTTGTACAACTCTCATTTCTGCATCCTAAGATTTTCTATGAAGAGAAACAAGGCTTGTTGGTCTGGAATATTTTATCTCAGATAGTAAAATTCAAAAGGAAGGATGAGTCAAGCTATTGTTCCTGCTACCTCGCAAGGGTTTGGGAAGAAGAAAGAGATCACATTGAAGAAGTATATAGAAGAATTTTTTGAGTTTCTACCTGGAACTCTGAATACAAATAGCGCAAACTGGGATGAATGGAACGACAAATGGTGTCAATGCAAAAATCTGGTAACCCCAAATTATTTTGGTAGTACTTTGTTTTATTATTTTTGGAATAATAGGATCAAACCAGTCCCAATTTGTAATCTGTGGGATTTGAATATGGAAAAATTGATCGTGCTTGATGTTTATGTTGACATAGGTCTTATTAAGGAATTAGCCAAAAAATACTGCCCAGTAGCTAGGGTAATAAGGAAAAGAAATAAAGAAACCCTAGTTTCCATAAATAGAAGGTCAGTGGCAAAGCTATTTGGAATCACTGGTGCATTATGCATAGACATTGATTTGAAGAAGATTAAGGTAGATTATGTCAAGAGAGAGCATTTTATTAAGCAATATGAAATGCCTAAGTTCATATCTAGAGTAGATAGGCACCTAGTGAAAATTCTAGATAATTTCAAGCCACCTTTTAACTTATCCATGTTTCATCATTATGTAAAATGCACAGTCTATAGCTTAAGAAGGGTTCTAGGTTTTGATGGAGATTCCACAGTGTCTCAAGAATTACTTATGATGGCCATGAACATCCAACACCCAGAGGTCAACACTGATTATGACTATGTTGGATATATAGTTGATGCTATCCATGCTGCATTATTAGAGATACAGTCAGATATTCCAACACCTACTTTTAAGCATTACTCTCATCTGATGTACATGATTTTGTATTATAATAGAGCATCAATGGATAAAGAGCTTGAGTTATTTGTCTCAAAGTATGGTGTAGATGTACCAATCCAAAGATGGACTCAGGTATGGGATAGTTCATCCATCAATTCATCATTTGTATGCTTCTGTAACTGGATTGTGGATCCAATTTTTAATTTGTTAGGAACAGACATGCACATGCACAAACTTGGCAAGAATGTGAGGAGGCTGAGTACATCCATATACTCTGACATTCTTGGTTAAATTGAAACAAAAGAATTTTAGATACAAATGTAGAATATTGCAATAAATTGATTGACAACCTTTTCAAAATCGAGAGAGATATGGCCAAGTTTGTTTCTGAGGCCAGAACTGCCATGGATGCCAGATGGGTAGAAGCTGTTGCAAAGATGGAGGAAGGAAAGACCTTTGATTGGCCCACCACCAAAGAGGTAAATAGGTGGGAGGAAAAGATGAAAGGATGAGGAGGACATTGTCAACAACAACAACAAACCTTATTCAAACTTTGCCAATAGCTGCCACCCGTGTTCTGTTGCAAAATTTTGTTTCTTAACTGTTGCAAAAGATTTTGTAAATCTTTCCCAGTAAGTCGGTAGCTTGTTGCATCATTAGTTATAAAAGGATTCCAAGAATACTGGGAAAAGGGGATAGCCATTTTATTTTTGAGAATGCAAAATATAATTGTAAACTCTGTTTAAGACCAATACATTAGGTTTTTGGAGAGATTTTGTTCAATGTAGCAAGCAATTTTGATTTTGAATAAAATCTAGTTAACAGTTTTTGAAGCATATGATGAGTATTGTGTCTTCATTTTAGTGTTTTGAATTTTATTTAGATTGAATATTTGAGGAATGTTCAATTTATATGTTTGTCAGGCAGATTATGAAATACTTCTAGGGTTCTTTCAAGGAAAGAATAAAAAATGCCTTAGGAATGTTTCAATAAGATTCAGGGTATAAAATGAATTTGATGAATTAACTTGTTAAGTGTGTTGAGATAGATATATAAGGTATATCTGTGTTTATGTCAGATGCTGTAATTGTGTCAAGTTCATGTTCATAATCAAGCTGGTTAAAATGGTCTAAGCACTGGTCTATTTTCGTTAAGTCAAGTGACTATCACTATTAAAATTAATCTTTACTTTTGGTCTGGTCTATTTTCAATAAAAATTATAGCAACCAAACCCTGTAATTTCATCCATAGCTAATGGGAATAATTCAATTATTTCATTATTCTAAGATAGAAGAGTATTCCCACCTGAGTTTGTGGAGCTCAAAGTGTAGGAGGTTTTAAAACCTTGTTTTTGTCGTTCTGCATCTTGCCTAGTCAGTGTCTGGGATAGATAGAGCAAGCTCTTTGAGAGTATTTTTCATATAAGAAAGAAAAGGAACTAACACCAGGCGCAGATAAGACACCCTATGAACTTTGGTTTGGTAATGTACCTACAGTAAAGTATTTCAAAATCTTTAGAAGCAAGTGCTGCATCAAGAGAGATGATGGTGTTGGTAAGTTTGATGCCATAAGTGATGAAGGTATTTTCCTTGGTTACTCTACAAAAAGAAAAACATATAGATGTTTCAATTTGAGATTGAAAAAGATAAGTGAAAGTACTCATGTAAAAATTGATGAGAAGTTTATGGGTCAAGAGAGATACTATGAATATGCACCTATGATTGAAGATGAACCCAGGCATAGCAGAAAAGATACTATTATTGAAGAAATGTTTGATTGCATTGATGTTTCATGCAATGACCCTGAATCAAGTAGGGAAGAATACAAGATTACAGATGAAAAAGTCACACCTAAGGTTCCAAAATTCACATCTAGATACCACTCTAAAGATGATATCATTGGAGATCAGAGCAGCAGTGTTTTGACCAGATCAAAAGAAAAAAGTCTCGCAATGGATGAAGAGGTATGTTTAATTTCACAGATTGAAACCTTAAGTGTTGAAGATGCTTGTAATGATTGTGATTGGAAGAATGCAATGAAAGAAGAATTAGATTAGATAATTAAAAATGATACATAGGAATTGGTCCCTAGACCCAGTGACTGGAACAAAGTGGGTATTTACAAACAAGATGAATGAATATGGTATAGGAGTTAGAAACAAAGAAAGATTGGTATGTAAAGGATATGCGCAAAGAGAAGGAATAGACTACACTGATACATATGCCCTAGTGAGTAGACTGGAAGCCATCAAATTGTTCTTAGCCTATGCAACATTCAAAGACTTATCAAATGGATGTAAAATCAGCTTTTCTGAATGGAGACTTGAAGGAAGAAGTCTACATAGAACAACCTGAAGGATTTAATCTTTCAGATGAACCAGACATGGTATGCAGATTAAAGAAAGCACTCTATGGTCTTAAACAGGCCCCAAGAGCTTGGTATGAGAGACTTGATGGTTATCTTACCAAGATTGGATTCAAGAAAGGAGTAGAAGATTGTAACATATTCACAAGAGAGACACCTAATGGATTACTGCTAGTTGCCATATTTGTTGATGACATTATCTTTGGAGGTAATGACAAGATTAGTATAGCATTTGAAAAAGAAATGCAGAATGAATTTGAAATGAGCATGATTGGTCCTATAAAATACTTTTTGGGACTGAATGTAAACCAGATAGATAAAGGTATATTCATTAATCAGTCAAAATATGTGAAGGAAATATTGAAGACCTTCTAGATGGAAGACTGTAAGCTAGTATGCACTCCCATGATAATAGGAAGCAAGCTTTCAAAAGATGATGATTCCACAACAACTAATAAGACATTGTACAAATCTATGATTGGTAAACTCATTTATCTAACTCAATCTAGACCTGACATATCTAATGTAGTTGGCATTGTTGGAAGATTTGAAGCTGAACCCAAGTAGAATCACCTAATGGCAATCAAGAGGATATTCAGTTATCTAAAGGGAACTATAGACTATGGTTTATGGTATCCTAAATCAGAGAATGTACAACTTCATGTGTATATAGATGTAGATTGGGCAGGTTGTATTGATGATGGGAAGAGAACTTTAGGAGGAGTAGTATTTCTTGGAGACAGATTGGTTTCTTGGATAAGAAAGAAGCAGAACTGTATTTCTCAGTCAACAGCAGAAGCTGAATATGTTGTAGCAGCTCTAAATTATTCAACCATGGTTTGGATCAAGCATATGGTTAAAGACTTTGGCATTCAGGTTGATTATCCTATTTTTATTCCCTATGATAACACGAGCACTATCAACATGTCTAAGAACCCTATGATGCACGCAAAGACAAAACACATGGAGATCAAGTAACATTTTTTAAGAGAAAAGGTTGCAGACAAAGAAGTGAAATTGGACTATGTGAGCACCAAAGAACAGTTGGCAGATATTTTCACAAAACCCTTATCAAAGGATACTTTTGAGTATCTCAGGGAGAAGTTGGGAGTAATTCCCTCTCTTGAGTCTATTTAGAAGTAGCAAGAACATCAGTCATTAAGTGAGTGATGAATGGTTGACTACTCTACTTATGGAGTATTACCTATGCCTAAAGATCTATGGAACCCTTTTCCATTGATGTCAAAGGGGGAGTATGTACTAAGGGGGAGCATATACTCTGGGGGAGTATATACATGGAACAAAAACATAGTCAGAGGAACTACAACAATATAGAGAAATATTTGATGAGGATATTGAGAAGATTGTAAAAGAAAGAGGACACCATGAACAAAAGATGTTTTTGATATCATATGTTGCCATCAATGTCAGAGGGGGAGATTTTTGGAGATTTGATTATGTTCAGTTGATTGATTGTATGTTTGTCATTGATGACAACATATTATACACAGTAGTGATTTTGTATGTACTTATTAGAATGATGACATGAAGAATTGCATGGTTAGCTACATGTTTTTGAAATGTTTATTATTTTATGTTCATACACACAGATCCAGATATGATGTTTCAGTCAAGTTGTGTAATTATGTTATTGGCAGTTACAGTTCTAGAAGAGTATCTGTTCAGAGCGGATGTATGTAACTTGTTTCTTGAGTTGCGCCTATCTTTAGGATATGCATGTGTATATTCATGATTAGTTATGAGTTGATGATAGTTATCTAAATGTGCCAAACATGTTTCAAGAAGATTGCAAAGTTAGAGTTAATTTGGTGAGGCCGACTTAGTGAAGCGTCGCGTCTATTCAGTTTATACTTGCGTAGTTGTAATGATGCTTGCATGCTTAGTAGAGCTGACAAGGATGTTATAAAGAGTTGTCTTACAGGTCCCATGATCTTATACTTTGAGGAAGATACTTATAGAAAGTCATTTGTGATACGCTAAGGGTGAATGATACAAAAAGAGACAGAAGACGTACAGAGAAAAATATCAGATGTGGTTCATTCATAAAGAGTCTATGTGAAGAAGAAGTGAAATATTGTAATACACTAGAACTGATCAAGATAGCAGGTCTACTCTATAGTTCATCATCAGATATAGTGTATATCTATTATATAAAAGGTTGTAGCCTTCACCATTGAAGTAGTGAGATTTTGGACAGTGAGTCTGCCACCCCTAACAGAGTTATTTGTAAAAGAATCCTAATAGGGTTTGACCCTTAACCAGGTTACTATACTTATTGCATTGTAAAGTACAACTCCTAACAGGGTTGAAATATCTTCTAACAGGGATTACTATAAACAAGTATAGTTCATTATGGGTACTAATTCCCACCGGGGTTTTTACCATTTGGGTTCCCCATAATCAAATTGTGTGTTGTGTACTATGTTATAAGAATGTGTATTTACTTTATTGTATTCTAGAGTTAAAGAAGTAAAGTTATTGATAACTGATTCACCCCCCCTCTCAGTTATCCTTTGGGACTATTCTAACATGCTCAAGAAGAGGGTATTGACTATGGAGAATTTTTTTTCCTGTTGCAATACTTGAAGGAGTTAGAACTCTTCTGAAATATGCTGCATATAAAGGATTCAAGGTATATAAAATGGATGTAAAATCTTCATTCTTGAATGGAATTATAGAGGACAAAGTCTACATTAAGCAACCTGAAGGTTTTTTAGAACCTAACAAAAGGAATATGGTTTGCAAACTGCACAAAGCATTGTATGGACTAAAGCAAGCTCTGAGAGCCTGGTATGAAAGACTGGATGGTTACTTGATAAGTATTGGATTTTAGAGAACTAATGACAATAGTAGCTTGTACATCAAAGATGGACCTTAGAAAAAGATACTATTAGTAGAAATATTTGCTGATGAGATATTGTTTACTGGATATGATGACTTATGTAGAGCATTCTCAGAAGCTATGAGAAAAGAATTTGAGATGTCTATGTTTGGTGAAATCAAATTCTTTGTTGGCTTACAAGTTTATCAAATGAAGGATGATATCTACATTACTCAGTCTAAAAATATAAAAGAGATACTAAAGAAATTCGGGTTGGAAGACTATAGACCAATTGGAACACCTATTCCTATTGGACATAAGCTATCCAAGGATAATGATTCAAAGGAGGTAAATACGACTACATACAGATCCATGATTGGCAAACTTGAATATGTTTTTCACACTATACCTGATATTGTATTAGCAGTCGATATTGTTACAAGGTTTTCAGCTAATCCTAGAGAGAATCATTTGATGGCTATCAAAAGGATTTTGAGATATCTTAAGGGTACTAAAGATTATGGATTATGGTATAAGAAAGGAGGAAACTTTGATTTGAAAACTTTTACTGATGCTGATTGGGCAGGAAGTGTTGATGACAGAAAGAGCACAAGTGGTGGAGAACTATTTCTTGGAAAGAGGTTAGTCTCCTGGACAAGCAAGAAATAGAACTACATTTCTCAATCTATAACAAAAGCACAATATGTTTCTGCGGTAGTGAATTGTTCAAACATCATATGGTTCAAACAATTGTTGTTAGGTATGAAGTGGATATCACAGAACCTATCATTATCTACTGTGACAACACCAGTGCTATTAACATTTCAAAGAACCCTATCATGCATACCAAGACTAAACATATTGCAATAAAATATCATTTCTTGAGGGAATTGGTTCAGAACAAAGAAGTAAGATTGGAATATGTGAATACCAAAGAACAAATTTCAGACATATTCACAAAACTGCTACCTAAGGATGTATTTTTGTATCTTAGAGGAAAGATAGGGATAATTACCGTAACTGAGGCTCGCTAAAAAAAAGTTTAGTGATGCATCAACTGAGCTACATAACAGACTTAACATGTTGATGTAGATATTTAGAGCTTATTGCATATGAATTAGTACAGACAAGTACATTACAATTTCATTGGATACATTAGTTGGTGTCTTTGGCATTGGTTGTCAAAGAGGGAGAGATTACTATATGTCATAACTCATGATGGAGGGAGAGATTACTATATGATCAGTGAAAGAGGGAGAGATTATGGATGGAGAGATTGATGACAGAGGGAGAACTTTATCAGAGATAGAGATTGATGTAAGAGGGATAAATATGTATTTCATTATTTGAGGGAGTTTTGGATGAGAATCAGAATGAGGTGAAAGACATTAATAAAATTGGATGAGAATCAGAATGAAGCTAAGGACATTAACAATATTTAATTCTTATGTCTATTGCTCTATAATTCTTTGTATTATGACATGTTGTGTTTCCATCAATGCCAAAGAGGGAGATTGTTGATGACAATTATTCAATTGTGTATTGTCATTGATGTTTACACAAGTATAGTGATGTTTACACAAATATCTAATCCTATCCGAGCATAGTCAGGGTGTGTTGAGCTCTCTCGGGCATTGAAGATGACCAAAGTGTTTTTTAGTTCTAACCGAGTTCACTCAGGCATTACAGTGTTGGTCAAGCGTTGAAGGATTTTACTATTGATCGACAAAAACATTTAGTGTCATCTAACTAACAGTGGATTATATTTTATGGATAATTGGTTATATGTAGCCTAGAGACATGGGTTTCATTATTTTTTGGGAAGGATATCAAGGTCAACTTGAAAAGGCTTAACATATATATGTAAGGTCTATAACCACACTAATTTGGTCTTCTCTAACCATAGACCCTATTTTCCCTAAGTGTGATCATACCCCCAATTATGTCAAAATAATTCTTCAAATTACTGGCATAATTCATTCAATTCAAATTTAATCTCCTAAGTGATTTAATCACTAAATTACATTAATTGCCTTAGCCAATCCAATCCAATCAATTCAATTCTATCAAAATAAATCAAAAACATGGCTAAGGTAATTAATTAAAAAGGAATTAAATAAAATTGTAATTACACCTCATCACTTGCAAAAGCCAATCCCCTAGCCTAATTAATCTAATTAATTGGCTATAATCCTGATTAATTCTAAAAAGCAAAAAAAAGCTTAAATAATTAATTTCCCTATTATTGAATGAATATATTAAATATATATTTCATTTCATTAATATTCCCTTTAACCCTAACCTAACCTATCTCAACCACCTTAACACCCAGGTTTGAACTAATCCCAACCTCTTCACCCATGCTAAGCCTAATTCTAATCTTAATCCTATCTTAACCCACTTCCTAATGATGTCACATTTGTAAACTCCTGATTAGGAATTCAACTCATTTCAAAAAGTCCACATTCTCAAGCTCCCCTTCCCTCAAAGTCCACTTTCTTAAGCTTGGACTTACACCCTCACCATGCTTCATTAAAGCTCTCATAAATGTATCATTAATGCATATACCCTCACCATACCTTATAATTGCTATCCCTCATTAATGCTCTTACACATGTATTTAATGACCCTATCTCTCCTCTCACTCCCAATTTCTTCTATAAATTGAATGAGTTTTAAGCTCAATGGGCCCCTAATTTTGGATTGTTAAAAGCATTGTTATGCTGTTCATATTATTAAAGACCCATGTTGTATTATTTAGCTTTCATGTTATGTATTGTTATAATCTTCATTTTTAGAGCTTAAAATGCATATTTCTTGAGTATATAGATTAGTTTCATATGAATCTTTCATTCTAGGATTGTATATGTCATTGGCAAATGCATAATCTGAGGGCAATTATAGCAGTTTTCATACTCCTAGATAGGAAGCAATAGGTCAATTTTAGTGATTGATATCCTTGCTAACCCTTGTTTTTCACTAATGCAATGACTTATTGAAGTGTTGTGTTGCAGCTGCATGAACCACAAAATAACACACATATTTCTGGCACCCACCTTGGGGAAGAATCTTCAATTTTACCTCATTTTCAATCCATTTTCTACTAATTTGTCCTGTCATTTTTTCAGAACAGGATCATTTTTGGTCTCCAAGGCTCACATACAGGATACGAGATCGCATCACAGAATCTACGACTGCATCCCAAAAAGTCGGCATCGCTTTTGGTAAAAACTCGCATCTGGTATGTATTTAATTGTTTTTGGTGTATTTGATTGCATCTGGGAAACAAGGTCATATTCAGGGAATCTAGGATCGCATCTGGTTTTTGAACTTGCAGTTTGAGAAGTCTAACCATTAATCTTTGATGTTTTCTATCTTTGTCCTTTAAAACAACATAACTCTTGTTTTCAGATCATTATCTCAGATGCTTTTGCTAAAAGAAGTGGGAAAGGAACCGTTAACTTATGGTTTCCAGGTGGCCAATCCCCCATATTGACTTCTATTTTTGTTATACTTTCAAACTAAAGACATTTTCTAATCAATTAAATCAACCAGGGGATTATGCTATTTTCCTTCAAGGAAAATTAGAAACTCAAAAGTTGATTTAGGACTTGAGAGGGATTTGGAGTAAATGAACAAAGCAAACATTACATCATTTAATTCCTCTTTTGGAAATTAATTGAAAACCAACAAATCATTAAATTTTGTGGGACCAATTGAACAAGTTACATTGTATAAATTCCCTTTGGCGAGTAATTGAACAAACACAAGTCATTAAATTTTGTGGGAAAAAGAACTTCATTGTTTAAATTTTGGATATTGTAATTGAACAAGAAAAACACTAAAAATTGTGGTCAAAGAAAAAACAAACTTTTCTTTCAAGTACTATGCTTTCATAATTTAGGAATATCTAAATCAAGATTAAACTTGCTAGAGGGAATGAACAAAGTGATTGAAGTATTTTTGGAGAAAATGACATGGACTAGGAGAGTGTTAGCTCTTTTTCTTGTAGCAAAACCTTGATGTGACATTATACTTATGTACTTGAAATACAAACTCCTATTTCATACAAAAGAAAGGCTAATTGATGAGGGTATTAGATAATATCTAGGGATACCTATTATCACCTCCTTTATTGAGATCCACTGGCTCAAGCAGGTATTGCCTATGAATGATAACTCATTTAAAGTATCCTTTAAGTGGATTATCTTCTTACTAATTTGCTAAATGTTTCAAATGAATCAGTGAATAGATGAATTTGGAAATGATTATGAATGTCATGATACAGAGTTTAATGAGCCACACTAGTATTCTAATTACAACAGATAGTAAGGTAATAAGGATTCTCATCCTTGTTTTTTTAGTTCTTATGAACCTCAAGAAGGATAACCTAGTTTCTTGATTCCCTCTTAAAGGAATCAATAGACTGAATTGTATTCCTTGAACACAATTAATTGAATGGAATGAATATTGAAATGTGAATGATTTGATATTTTAAAAATACTGGTTGGATAATGATCAGTCACTTAGCCTACTATAAAACCAGTGCCTTAACCTTGGGCTATGAGTGAATATCTGGTATAACTCCACAGAAAGGTGATTAACAAAACATATACAAACGAAGATAAAATGCCTTACAAATTATCCTCTCTCTACAACTATATCATCAGATCCTTAAACTATTGCTAAGCTCTTTGGGGTCATTTGAAATAATTAATCCTTCCTTGAAGGAGCTTACAAATGACTGCACAACTACCTTGTGATCAGTATGCCTAAATGCCTTACAAATAAACATACAAGAGCAATAACAGTAATGAAAAGAGACAATCAAAGATGCAGAACAAAGATTGAAAATATTTGTATTAATGTCTTAAAGCTTCAAATACATATAGATAGACAAATAATACAAAGGCTCAGACAAATTTTAGTAGTATGAATTGTAATATATTTCATTGATTTTCAATTACAACTTCCAATCCTTTTTCCAACCCCTTACAAAATGATAGAAGAGAACTATTTATAGGCCTAAAACATCTTGGAATCCTTAACATAAGGATGCTACAAGATTTGGATGGTTTAGAAAACCTAACCCTTAAAACAAGAAAAGACAAAAGACAAGAAAACACCAAGCGGTGGAAGGAAAAAACTAAAGAATAAAATCTGATCTTTCTTTTGTCTTCAAGTGGATATCGACACCTTTGTTTGTATATATTCAGGATAGCATCTGATAGTTGAGATAAGATCTAGTGACCGCCAATATAGGCTAACTTACACTAGTCTCTTTAAGATTGCTAACCTACCTATGCTCATAGAATAGGTGCCATGTGTCCTCTCACTCTTCATCCATGATGTCTAGGTCCACTGTAACAGGATTTTTCTTCTTGGGTTTGGTCATGATATCCCATGTTGTCACATCTTCCTCTTTAGGCCACTCAAAATTATGAATATTCTCAAGTTGGGCCTTTTGCGTTTCCCATCTAGCGTCTGTTATGATTTTTACATCTGAGATGAATTTATTGCAACCTGTCTCTGTCTTTATTGCCTCATCTAGAATCTTGTTGTATCTCTCCATGTCAAACTCTGCCTTATCAGATATGTATATATATCTTTGTTGGGCAACACATTATCAAATTCTGCACCCTGAAGCCCTAGTGGCTTGATTTGATTGTCCTCAGTTCTAATGGGGGGGGGGGGTACAAATCTATGCTAACCTACCCCAAACATATTCAACCTTGTCTCAATCTGATTTTATTTTCCTTTAAAAATGGACAAGGTGGCCCCAATCTTCTCTATCTTTGTACCAACTAGAGTTATTATTTCTGGCAAATTTGACCTTAATGGTTACACAGATGCCAACCTCTCAAACAGTGTTTTCCTACCGGACCAAGTTGAATAGTATGGATTCAAAATTGATATAAAATTATTGAGCTCTATTTGTAAGCCTAGTAACCTTCCATAAGTTCCGTACACCACATCAATCTTTTCTTTTATGGTGACTATTCTATGCTGCAAAATTAAAGTCAATGCTCCCAAAATAACACTATTGTGCTCTTTGATCTCTAACTCTGTTTCAGTAGCTATTTCTCTTGTATCTTCTATTTGAATCTCAATATCCATTACCTCTTTTGGTTCAGTAGGGGCAGCCTCTGGCATATCCAATAGTTGTTGAGTAAGCTCAGCTATGAGCTTCTCTTGCTCTTTATCTTCATCAATCATAGTTCTCTGTCTTTAACAATGTCACTAGTATCACTAGTGAGTTTTTGTATTTTTTCTAACATCTGAACAACTTTTGCCTCATTGAGTTGGGCAAAGTGAGTTAGCACTTGGGATATTTCCAAATCCCCTATATTTTGAATTGACTAGATTATCTTATTACCCTCCATATTTTCTTGAATATTTAGAAGGGATGGCTTTTGATCTTTAGGAGCTAAGCTCCACATTGGAAGTGCCTAGGATTTAGGGTTATATCCAAACCCTCTTATCATATCCCCAACCTAAGTTTTTGATGACAATTTGACATCAGGTTGTTTTCTTATTTGATTTATTATAAAAGCTAAAGACAGGTCCCAACCTTCCACTAATAACATCCCAACTGCCTTGACTAGTTTCCTTGTTTTCTCTAGTGTGATTTTCTCAGATTTAGGATCATAATCCTCCAATGTTTGTAGAGCCTCTTGGGTGACTAGGTCACCACCTACCAATTGCAACTATTTTCCAACCTGTTGTTGCTTGTTCTAGATGAGGAAATCTTTGAATTCCTTTGTTTTAATGAAGTTTTCATCCTTTAGGAATTCCTCTTGATCTATCAACCTCTCATCTTTACAGGTCCTAAGAGGTAGCTCCACCTCTTCATCTGCATCCTTTTGCAATTTTTTTCCTACCCTAATCTGTTATCTCAGTAAGTGATCATAAGGCCTGTATTCATTTATAAGGGCAGAAAATTTGTCTATTATTTTCTCCTTCCTCTTAGAAGGTTACCCTGTTTCTACTTTTTGTCTCTTCTGTGGGTGTTCATTTGTCACTTCTTTGTTAGGGACCTCAATTAGGTCAATGATATTGTCTTCTTCAGCTCCCTACTTGTCAACAATTGCTTGATTAACTGGAGGGGGCCAGGTTCATAGTATTCATCACTATCATCATCATACTCTGATGATGAGTGCTCTTTATGTCCTTTCTTCAGAACAACTAGTGCCTCTTCTAGCTAATTGTAGAGGAGAGTGTGAGAGTTGATCATGGTTTCTAGCCTCCTCAAATAAGGCATATCAGGGAAGAATCCCCTAAATTTTAGACCTTTTCTTTTGACCTGTCTCTCTAGGTCCATAAGTTCATTGAACTTTATGTCTCTCCTATCCACCTCCTCATCTTCCAAAATATTTCTTATCAAATCTTCTTCCATGCACTCTTCATAGTCTTTGGTGTAGGGGATAGTTGGTGTCAAAAATTTCTTGGCATTGAGGATGAAACCCTCTATATATACATATCTGTACAAGGCCACATTCATCCTATAATGATTCATCCAATTGTTTACAAGGTCTAATGCTCCTTTTCCAATAGTAAAATTGTAAATTCTGAATTGTCTTGCGGTAAAAGTACCCTTCTTGTGTGGTGCAAGATGCTCCTTATCTGTCAAAATGAGCTACCTTATGAATTACATTATAGCTACCCTTGGTGGTACATAGAATGGAAATATATGTGGAGGGTGGGTACATCTATACACCCTAATTAATGTGTTTCCTTTTGCAATTTTTTTCCAACCCTGATCTATTTTCTTAGTAAGTGATCATAAGGCCTGTACCTAGTTATAAGGGCAGCAACTTTGTCTATTCTTTTCTCCTTCCTCTAATAAGGTTCCCCTATTTCTACTTTTTGTCTCTTTTGTGGGGGTTCATTTGTCACTTCTTTCTTAGGGACCTCAGTTAGGTCAATGATATTCTCTTCTTCAGCTGCCCACTCCTCAGCAATTGCTTGATTAACTGGAGGGGGGCCAGGTTCATAGTATTCATCACTATCATCATCATACTCTGATGATGAGTGCCCTTTATGGCCTTTCTCCAAAACCACTAGTGCCTCTTCTAGCTAATTGTAGAGGAGAGTGTGAGAGTTGATCATGGATTCTAGCCTCTTCAAATAAGGCATATCAGGGAAGAATCCCCCAAATTTTAGACCTTTTATTTTGACCAGTATCTCCAGGTCCATAAGTTCATTGAACTTTATGGCTCTCCTATCCACCTCCTCATCTTCCAAAATATTTCTTATCAAATCTTATTCCATGAACACTTCATGGTCTTTGGTGTAGGGGATGTTGGAGATTTTCTTCTATGCAAATAATTGATTCTATGTTTGCTAGTGATGACAACATATAATATACATCAGGTATCCTATATGCAATTATCAGTACAAGTGCTTTGGATCTATGTGTGTTTATTTCCATGGTGTATACAGGTTCTAGTTGCTATGTGCTTTCATGCCAAGTCAGATATGTAGTTTCTGTTGAGTTATGATTAATCAATTATGGCAGATACAATTTCTGGAGTGTATCTGTTAAGGAGCTGACGTAAATACAGTGTTTCTTGAGTTACGCCTATCTTCAAGATATGCGTGTTTGTATTAAATTTTAGTTATGAGTTAAAGATAATTATCCAAAGGTGCTAAACATGTTTCAATTGAATCTTGATGTTAGAATTAATTTGGCAAAGCCGACTTTGTGAAGCGTCACGTCTATTCAGTTTGAGTTGCATGATCTTAATCTTTATTGCGTACTAGGTTGATATGATAAGGAAGTTGATGAAGTGTTTCTAGATATTATCATGACCTTATCCTTGGTGAAGATACATATAATAGTTTAGATATGTTCGCTAAGTGTTGAAAATGTTGTGAAGATGTAAAGACAGAGAAGAGAAGAAAATCAGAAAGAATAAGTTGAAGATCTATGTGAAGAAATAGAAGTTGACTGCAATTCATTGGAACTGATCAAGACAACAGGTCTAATCAAATAGTTCATTTACTAGATATAGTGTATATCTTTTATATTGAAGGTTGTAGCCTTCACCATCTTAGAAGTGAGCTATTGGATAGTGAGTCCTCACCCTTAATAGGGTTATCTGTAAAAGACTCCTAACAGGGTCTAACCTTTAACCAGGTCTCTGTACTTCTTGCATTGTAAAGATCAACTCCTAACAGGGTTGTAAGATCTTCTAACAGGGTTAATTATAAAATAGTGCAGTTATTTATGGGTACTAATTCCCACTAGGGTTTTTTCCTATTTGGTTTCCCCATAATCAAATTGTTGAATACTCTATTGTATTATCTGAATGTGCATTTACTTTATATCAAATTACATTAAAGAAAGAGTAAATAATTAAATTGACTGGTAAGTGATTCACCCCCCCTCTCAGTTATCCTTGGGACTATTCCAAAAATTGGTATCAGAGCCAAGTGCCTTGGAGAGAAATCCTAAGAGCTTAAGGTAGATCAGATGGCATACTTCAGGAAAGAGAGTCCTAAGTTTGATGGAGAAAACTATCTTGACTGGAAGAAAAAAATGATAACACATATTCAATGTGTTGGATTTGAGATCTATGAGATTGCCACTCAAGAAGTTGAAATTCCCACCTTGAAAGATCTTGTAGCTAATGAATCTACTATGAAACAAAAGGAAGTGTTCAATAATAATGCAATTTCCAAAGAAGCCCTAATCAGTGCCCTATATGACAGTGAATTTTCTAAGATCAAGAAGATAGATAAAACATCCTCTATTTGGAAATACTTAGAAGATATGTTTGAAGGAGACATGGAAGAAAAGATACAACAATTTAGAGATGTTACCTGGAGAAAACATCAGAGCTTACAATTAGAGGATTAATGAAGCATTATCAGGTATAAGAAACAATGGCAGAGAAATACCAGAGGAAGATATAATGGACAAATTAATGACCACATTGACAGTAGACTATTAGAGAAAGATCAATATCCTAGATGAGACTATGAAATTTTCAAAAGACTTCAAGAGGGAAACCTTGATCAGCAAAATATCTGCATTTGAGATATCAAGATTGAAGACAAAACCTAGAAGTGAGACAACCTTCAAAGCCACAGTCCACAACAAGAAATATATAAGAAGCTCTAGTAACAATGAAGAAGTGGATACAGAACTAGAAGAAATCATTTTTATTATTGCCGAGAAGAAAAGGAAAGGTAAAGGGAAATATGAAGGACATCTACCATTCAAATTTTTCTCATGCAACAAAGTTGGTCACTTTGCATCCAAGTACCCTACAAGAGTCAAGAAATTCAGATCAGATTAAAAATATAAGTACACTAAAGAATGTTATCATGCTGAGGATGGTGTAACTGATGATGACTCAAGAGAAGATGAAATTGGATTTGTTGCCATTAAAGACATTGAGAAGATGCTTGAAGAAATGGACAAAGAAGAT
>MU226025.1:206650-226790 GCA_018584345.1 Thuja plicata
CTTTTACAATAACCCTGTTAGGGGTGGAGGACTCACTATCCAAGTGGTGAAGGCTACAACCTTCTGGTTATTTGATACACACTGTATCAACAAGATGAACTGTTGTTTGTGACACTGCTTGTCTGATTAGTTCCTTTTATGCGCCCATGCTTTAACCTCTTGTAAAGAAATATAAAAATCTAATATGTATTATGAATGCTTCAATACAAACATCTATATTATCAACATATGATAAATATAGCTCTTCTGTATCAACACTCTTCTCTGCTTGTCAATCTTTAGCTTTTTCAACTCTTCTTATCACAAATGACCTTCTATAAGTACATACACCAAGTATGAGATCATGGGACCTGTAGGATGACTCTTCTTAACATCCTTGTTGGCTCTACTAAGCGTGCAAGCATAATTACAACTACACAAGTACTAACTGAATAGACGTGTCACTTCACTAAGTTGGCTTCACCAAATTAATCATAACTTTGCAATATTCTTGAAATATATTTGGCACTTTTAGATTAATATCAATAACTCATAATGCATCATGAGTATACAAACACATATCCTGAAGATAGGTGCAACTCGATCAACACATTACATACGTTGGCCTTAAACCGTTATTCTTCCAGAACTGTAACCGTCAATAACATAATTACATATCTTTACTGAAACTTCATATCTGGGTCTGTGTGTATGAACATAGCGTAGTAAACATGTAAAAAACATGTATCTATCCATGCTAGTCTTCATGTCATCATATTGATTAGTACACACAGAAGTACTACTATGTATTATATGTTGTCATCAATGACAAACATACAATCAATCAACTATTCAGAATAAAATCTCCAACTTTTTATATTTTCTTTCTGGCTATGCTTTCTGATTTCATCCAGCTCTTTTAACTACATCACTTTGTCTTGCATGCTATCAGAAAGCTCACATTTTTCTTCTTGTATAAATTGGTATACTGGTAACAAATTATTAACAGGCAGTCTTGACTTCATACCATATACAAGTTCAAATGGTGATTTTCCTATTTCCTTTTTAACTGTTATCTGTCAGCCCATAGAGCTAATGTCAATTTTGTATGCCATTCTATCTTATTCTTCTTAAGGATGGTATAGGGATGAATATGACATCATTATCCCATACTTCTCACAAAACTCTTTTATCTCATCTGACCTAAAACACATGGCATTGTCCATTACTAACTTTACATGCATACCAAATCTAGTTAATATATTTTCCATCAGGAATTCACTAACAACCTTACTTGTTGCCTTTTTTATGGGGATAGCTTCAATCCATTTTGTAAAGTAATCTATGGCTACAAGTATCCAACTATGTCCACCACTAGATTTTTTTGAAAATTCATCTATAAAATCAATTCCCCACATAGCAAAAGGGGCTTCTGCACTTACATGATTTAGTAACAGAGCTCCTAAAAACTTTAACTTATTTGTGAATCTCTGACATGGCTCACATCTCCTAACATATGCATGGGTATCTTTAAATAAACTAGGCCAAAAATAACCAGCCCTTAAGATCTTGTGGGCAGTAGTGTTGGCAGAAAAATGGCCTCCACAGACCCCAGCATGCATTTCATTTGATATTTTCTCAGATTGGATTTGATCTAGACATAATAGTAATACACCATTTCTATCTTTCCAATATAAATATCATTGTACTAAAGTGTATCTCTGAGCCTGTAATCTTAGACTTCTCTTTTGATTATCCATCATAGCATTAGGACACTTGGAATTTTTTTAAGAAAAATTTAATATCAGTATAGAGTGGTTGCTTCTCTATACTTGTAATTTTCTGATCATGTATTTTTGTATTAGTTACTTGTACTAGATCCAAGTTCTCCTCTATCATGAAATTTTCCAAACCTTGACCTCTTACCAGTTTTGTAATATGGATTTCTAGGTTGAACTCCTAAATTTGGTTGATACACTTACACCTCTTTCTAGTTACTTTTGATTGGGTAAGAATATCCTTTACTACTACATGAGGTACATATGCCAACACTTTAGCACAAACTAAGTATGGTCTAAAATATTTTACAGCCTTTACTAGGGCATATGCCTTCTTTTCCATCATCTCATAATTCAGTTCTGCAGCTTGAAGGGATTTTCTAAAAAAGGCTATTGGGTGTTCAAACCCTTCATCATCCTTTTGTAATAGAACAACAACAATAGTGTGAAAAGATGTAAAGGAAAATAAAGAAAAGGGGCTTATTGTAGTCTGGTGATTTTAGAACAGGTGCCTCTTGTACGGCTTTCTTTATTCTCTCAAATGCTATTTGAGCTTCCTCATTCCAAAGAAATTTTGCATCTTTTTTTAGCAACTTGATAATTGGTTTGAAAACCTCTGCAAAGTTACCTATGAATCTTTTGACAAAGTTTATCTTTCCTAAGAAATATTGTACTCCTTTTATATTTTTTGGATTAGTGACCTTTTGGATAGCCTCTATTCTCTCAAGGTCTATCCCGACTCCATCTTTGGACACTATATGTCCTAGTAACTTTCCCTCAGTGACTACAAAATGACATTTTCTAGGGTTTACTGAGACACCATACTCTAAAGCCTTATTGAAAATTTTCTCTAGGTGTTCATAGTGATCCCTGCCCTTTTAGAATATGCAGTCAATTTATCTTGATAAATGACCATGAATAGATAGATAAATTCTTTAAATGGCACATCCTTGGCTCTCTGGAAAGTTGCTCTTGCATTTATTAATCCAAAGGGCATTCTGACATAGACATAGGTTCCCCATGGAGTAGTAAAAATAGTCTTGAATTTCTCTGATTCTTTCAAAAGTACCTGGTTGTAACCTGAGAATCCATCCATCATTGATAGCAATCCACAACCAGTTACCTTATGCAACATTGCTTCCATATTTGGTAGAGAATAGTTATCTTTTAAGGAAGCAATATTCAAGTTTTTTAAATCCACACATAGTCTTATGTCACCATTCTTATTTCTTACTGGTACTAGGTTTGAGACCCAAGTTGAGTGGCTAATTGGCTGAATGATTCCAGCATCTTCTAACTTTATCAACTCTTGTTTCATCTTTGGAGCCAATAGAGGATTGATAGGTCTCTGATTTTGTCTGAATGGTTTCATGTTAGTTTTTGGTAGGATTTCATGTTGGAAATGATCCTCTCTATAAGCCTTAAGATCTTCATATGACCAAGAAAAAACATGCTTATGTTTTCTTAGTAGTTTTATCAAGTTGGTTCTAACATGAGAGTCTAATCCTTTTCCAATGTAAACTATTTGAGTATTTTGTGAACCCAAATTTATTTCTTATAAATCCTCAACCTTGGAATTGCTTATTCCTGATGTTTGTTCACTTTGATTAGTAAACAATGCCTCTAGTTCTACCAATCCCTTAGGAATTTGGTTGGAACTAAGCTGGACGACCTCATCCCCTAGTATATACTCCTTACCATCGATGACTTCAAGAAAATTATTGTAATCTATATGCTGATACTCATAATGGTCAAGGCACAGAAGAAATCTAAGGATATCTTGGTCATCCTAAAACACTCGCCAGTTGTAAATATTATTTGGGACAACTGGTCTTCTTTTGACTTCCACAATTGATACCCCTTTAATGGTCATGTCATTAGTTTTCAAGGCAACATTAGCCAAGAAATCTGCCATTATATTTATAGACCTTTCTATCTTGTTTATGTTAAAGGCATCAAAGAATTCTATTTGATCCCAAATAGCATGTCTATACATTTTCAATCTATCATTCTTTACAACATATTTGGATCTCACCTAGGCTACTACTAATTCAGAGTCACCATAGACTCTCAAACATTGTATACCATGTTTAGTAGCAATTTATATCCCTAGAAACAAATCTTCATACTCTGGTATATTATTTGTATATTGAAAAGATAGCAGAAAATAATATTGAAATTGGTACCTAATGGAGATATAAAAAGAACTCCAGCTCCTGACCCTTCTTTAGAATAGGCTCCATCAAAGTACATCTACCACAAATTATCACTCTGTATAGATAACTCTTTCACCAAATGATCAATATTTTCACACTGGTGATCACTCCTTTTGATTCTAAATTTTTTCATGTCAATATCAACACAGTAATTAATGTTAGTGTCTTCATGCCACTCAATCATATGAGGTGTTCTTCCTTGTCTAGACACTTTGACATTATTTCCAGAAATATTGAATGTAGCATATGATAAATCACATTGTATACTACCTCCCATTGAAGCACTCCACTTTCTTGATAATAACATACCATAATGTGGTGGAATGTCAACAACAAGTACACTCATTGTTAAAACTAAATCAGGGCATACAGATAGCTTATAAGGCATAGCTTTAATGGTACCAATAACTAGGACTTCTCCTTAATCCATTTCTTGACACCTCCCATGAGGAGTATCAACTTGTAATCCCATGGATTTCATGATTTCTACTGGCGTAACAGTATTTGAAGCTCCTGAATCTATCATACAATTTTTTAGCTTCTTACCATTAATCACCAATGACAGAAAAATGGATCAAAAACTTTTGGAGAAGTAGTTATATTTAGAAAAATCTGAGGAATCTCAGATATCATCACTTCAGGTACTTTTCCCTTGTTGTTTTTTTTCTTTTCAATATCCTTTGCACTTTGAATTTTTACTGTGGGCACACTATTCAATAATGATAAAACTTTCTCTTTGTGTTCTTTTATTTTCATCATCTCAAGGAATGGGACCTTTACTGTCATCTGAGATAAGCATTGTCCCATATCTATTGAAGTGTATTTTTCATCTGAGGCTTTTGGTTTTTCCACAATGATTTTATTCTCTTCTATCTGAATATGCACAACAGGTTCTTCCCTCCAAGATTTTTTTATTTTCCACTTTAGGGGAAGAAGAACATGCCTCTGGTTCTTTAGCCTTTTCTACATGTACATATTTTTGTTCACTAGCTTTGTTTACTACCTTGACCTTAGGTCTATTTGCATTTTCCCCAGGCCCATCCTTTTTAGGTACATATTTGGCATTTGTTTTGTTTTATTTTATAAAAATTATTGATGGTTGACTACCAGCATTACCCACCACTCTATTTCTTAGGTGATAATTATTTCTATCTTTGTTCACTAAGTCACTAGTGATTCTAGCTTTTCCTCATGAGAGGATTTTCTCACTACCAGAGTTTCCTAACTATTTTGGGCATAAATCCTTATGTGGTCATCCCTATCTTCTTCCTCAATATCTCACAAGACTTTCTGCTGGTGAACTTCAACATTTCCTTGAGAGCCATATATGTCATGATTATCAATTTCTTCATCAGAATCTATATCATGACAAGAATATGCATTATTCATATTATAATCACATGTATCATCTTCATCCTTATCTTTCTCCTCATTTGATTTTAAATCTAAGGAAACAACAAAAAAATTAGGATTGTGTGGTGCCTCACAGGCCTCACACCAGAAATCATCATTGCACATATGAATAGCATTTTTGTGTAAAGGATCAAGGGTCATATTCTCAATTTTATCTTTTCTAGGTGGAGAAATAGGATTACCATCTTTGAATTGGGTACCATAAGGGTAGTTTTGCATCCTATTTTATGGATTGTAATTATTATTATAGGATGGCTTATTGTTTTGTGGATCCCTATACTCTCTGTACCCAGGTTCCTTCTGATTGCTTCTATTAAAGAATGGATACTCTCTTTTACCCAACTTTCCTGATATCCTTATGTTCATTTCTATGTTCATAGCCATTTTATAGGCTTCTGTTAAAGTCCTATGATTTTTATCCCTCAATGCATAGCCCATTTTTGAATCAAAGGCATTAAGATAAGTAGCTAGACATACCTTTTGATTCAACTTCATCTTTTGAAATAGCTTATGCATAGCTCGCTGAAATCTTGTATTGAACTCTGTCACTTCTTCATCTGAGTTCTTCCTTATGTTATTAAACTCATTAAGCAAAAAACCTTCATTAGTCTTGTCACCATATTGATCCTTTAATAGATCAATCAGTTCATCCATAGTTCCTACAGAACCATGAGATAAGCTCCTAAACCATTCCCTAGCATCTTCTACTAGAGATTGCACAAATAATTTCATAAGCACATCTTCATGATTGATATTTAAATCAACTATAACATCAAAGAATTTTCCCAAATGTTCTTCATAGGTGACAACATTATTACCTAAAAATTTTGGGAGCTTTTCTCCCATGTCTTCTGGTATACATTAGGATAACCTGGAATTCCAAAGAAAGAAAATTGCTTATACCTTTCTGCAGGAAGAGGCCTCCTTTGAAATCTGTCATTCTCCTTGGGAGAACATAATTTTCTATGGTCTTTGAAAGAAGAATCCTTATTTTTTGATGTTGTAGGGTGCTTTACATCAACAAAATAAATTGTAGTTGACTGTAAGAAGTCAATTTTTATTTTCATTTCAATGATAGCATCTTCTGCTTCAGATTTTTCTAACATCTTAGCCATAGTTTCCTTTTCCCTTCTAATTTTTTTAAGGTCAATGTCTAATTTGGACATTTTCTCTATCAAGTTCCTTTGAGTTTTAGGCTTCTCAACTTCTGTTTCTGCAATTTTACTCTTTCCTTTATCTTTGAACTCTTGAGAACCTAATTTTTGGTGAGTACTGGGAATCTCTTGGTCTCTGCAAGACCTCTCTATATTCCTTGCAGCTTGATATCTTAAGGTTATTTTCCTATTCTTATCAATATCTTTATGCTCATGTTTTTTCTTCTTAAGTTATTTTTCCCTTTTCATCTGTTGAATAAGGGCATGATGTTTCATGAGGAGGATTTCTTCCTCTGCAAGCTCATCAGAAGGAATTTCTTCAGAATCTAAAATAATTATATTTGTTCCTTCTCTCTCACTAGAAGTACTGGTAACTACATAGGTATCTAGTCTGAGACTTGGGGCTTGGGCTTCTAAATATTTTGAGGCACTCTCTTCTTGACTAGATTGATTATTGATTTTCCTCCTAGTGCTATTCTCTTCACTTCTTGGAGGAGAATAATTGATACTTGCTTAATTTTTCTTCTGCCTCCAAGACATCCTAGTTTTTGAAGTAGTGGGGATCCCACTATCCAACTCAGCTTTTGGATTGCTTTTCATTCTAGACCTAGTATTCATATTGAAAATATATCACTTGAAACTGATCACTCAAATTTCACTTTTAGAGTCGCCACCCAAACTTGGGAGTAATGAATACTATTAGAATGACTTAGGCAACTTTTAGCTGTAAATTTGATTTATCTTTTAAAACTTAGAGATTCTAAATACTTTAAATAATTACTTTACAAATCTTTTATTCCCTAGTAGAGTTGCCAGTTTTTAAGCTCTTTTTCTTGTAGCACAACCTTGATGTGACAGTATACTTATGTACTTGAAATACAAACTCCTATTTCATACAAAATAAAGGCTAATTGATGAGGGTATTAGATAATATCTGGGGATACCTATTATCACCTCCTTTTTTGAGATCCACTGGCTCAGGAAGGTATTACCTATGAATGATTACTGATTTACAGTATCCTTTAAGTGGCTAATCTTCTTACTAATTTATTGAATGTTTCAAATGAATCTATGAATAAATAACTTTGAAAATGATTATGAATGTCATGATATAGAGTTTAATGAGCCAAACTAGTATTCTGATTACAACAGATAGTAAGGTAATAAGGATTCTCATCCTTGTTCTTTTTTTAGTTCTTATAAACCTCAGGAGGGATAACCTAGTTTCTTGATTCTCTCCTAAAGGAATCAATAGACTGAATTGTATTCCTTGAACACAATTACTTGAATGGAATGAATATTGAAATGTGAATGATTTGATATTTTTAAAATACTGGTAGGATAATGATCAGTCACTTAGCCTACTATAAAACCAGTGCCTTAACCTTGGGCTATGAGTCAATATCTGGTATAACTCCACAGTAAGGTGACTAACAAAACATATGCAAACAAAGATAAAATGCCTTACAAATTATCCTCTCTCTACAAATATATCATCAGATCCTTAAACTATTTCTAAGCTCTTTGGGGTCATTTGAAATAATTAATCCTTCTTTGAAGGAGCTTACAAATGAGTGCACAACCACCTTGTGATCAGTATGCCTAAATGCCTTACAAATAAACATACAAGAGAAACAACAGTAATGAAAAGAGACAATCAAATATGCATAACAAAGATTGAAAATATTTGTATTAATGTCTTAAAGCTTCAAATACATATAGATAGACAAATAATACAAAGGCTCAGACAAATTTTAGTAGTCTTTCTTGTAATATATTTCTTTGATTTTCAATTACAACTTCCAACCCTTTTTCCAACCCCTTACAAAATGATAGAAGAGACCTATTTATAGTCCAAAACCATCTTGGAATCCTTAACATAAGGATTCTACAAGCTTCAGATGGTTTAGAAAACCTAACCCTAAAAACAAAAATAGACAAAAGACAAGAAAACACCAAGCGGTAGAAGGAGAAAACTGAAGAATAAAATCTGATCTTTCTTTTTTCTTCAAGTGGACATCGACACCTTTCTCTATATATATTCAAGATAGAATCTGATAGTTGAAATAAGATCTAGTGATCACCAATACAGGCTAACTTACACTAGTCTCTTTAAGATTTCTAACATTTCTATGCTCATAGAATATGTGCCATGTGTCCTCTCACTCTTTATCCATGATGTCTAGGTCATGATATCCCATGCTATCACATCTTCCTCTTTAGGCCACTCAAAATTATGAATATTATCAAGTTAGGCCTTCTACCTTTCCCATCTAGCATCTATTATGCTTTTTACATCTGAGATGAATTTATTGCAATCTATCTCTTCCTTTATTGCCTCATCCAAAATCTTGTTGTATCTCTCCATGTCTAACTCTCCCTGATCAGATATGTATATATCTTTGTTGGGAAACACATTGTCAAATTCTACACTCCAAAGCCCTAGTGGCTTGATTTAATTGTCCCCGGTTCTAATGGGGGGTACAATTCTGTTGTAACCTACCCAAAACATATTCAACCTTGTCTCAATTTTATTTTCTTTTCCTTTAAAAAAGGACAAGGTGGCCCCAATCTTCTCAATCTCTGTACCAACCAGAGTTACTATTTTTTGCAAATCTAACCTTAATCATTGCACAGATGCCACCCTTTCAAAAAGTGTTGTCCTACAAGACTAGGTTAAATAGTATGGATTCAAAATTGATATAAAATTAGTGACCTCTATTTGTAAGCTTGGTAACCTACCATAAGCTCCATACACCACATTAATCTTGTCTTTGATGGTGTGTATTCTGTGCTGTAAAATTGAAGTCAATGCTCCCAAAATAACACTATTGTGCTCTTTGATCTCTAGCTCTGTTTCAGTAGATATTTCTCCTGTATCTTCTATTTGGATCTCAATATCCATTACCTCTTTTGCAGTAGGGGCAACCTCTGGCATATCCAATAGCTGTTGAGTAAGCTCAGCTATGAGATTCTCTTGCTCTTTGATCTTCATCAATCCTAGCTCTCTGTCTTTAACAATGTCACTAGTATCACTAGTGAGTTTCTGTAGTTTTTCTGACATCTGAACTATTTTTGCCTCATTGAGTTGGGAAAAGTGAGTTAGCACTTGGGATATTTCCAAATCTCCTGTATTTTAGACTGACCAAATTATCTTATTACCCTCCATCTTTTCCTAAATATTTAGAAGGGATGGCTTTTGATCTTTAGGAGCTAAGCTCCACATTGCAAGTGCTTGGGATTTAGGGTTATATCCAAACCCTCCTATCATATCCCCAACTTGAGTTTCTGATGACAATTTGACATCAGGTTGTTCTCTTATTTGATCTATTATAAAAGCTGAAGAAAAGTCTGAGCCTTCCACTAATAACATCCCACTAGCCTTGACCAGTTTCCTTGCTTTATCTGGTGTTGTTTGCTCAGATTCAGGATCATAATCCTACAATGTCTATAGATCCTCTTGGGTGACTGGGTCACCACCTACCAATTGCAACTATTTTCCAACCTGTTGTTGCTTGTTCCAGATGAGGAAATGTTTGAATTTATTTATTTTTATGAAGTTGTCATCCTTCAAGAATTCCTCTTGATCTATCAACCTCTCATCTGTATAGGTCCTAAGAGGTAGCTCCTCCTCTTCATCTGCATCCTTTTGCAATTTTTTTCCTGCCCTGATCTATTTTTGCAGTAAATGATCATAAGGCCTATTCCCAGTTATAAAGGAAAAAAATTTGTCTCTTCATTTCTCCTTCCTATGAGAAGGTTCCCCTGTTTCTACTTTTTGTCTCTTTTGTGGGGGTTCATTTGTCACTTCTTTCTCAGAGACCTCAGTTAGGTCAATGATATTCTCTTCTTCAGCTGCCTGCTCCTCAACAATTGCTTGATTAACCGGAGGGGGCCAGGTTCATAGTATTCATCACTATCATCATCATACTTTGATGATGAGGGCCCTTTATGGCCTTTCTCTAGAACCACTAGTGCCTCTTCTAGCTGATTGTAGAGGAGAGTGTGAGAGTTGATCATAGCTTCTAGCCTCTTCAAATAAGACATATCAAGGAAGAATCCCCCAAATTTTAGACATTTTATTTTTACCTCTCTCTCCAAGTCCATAAGTTCATTGAACTTTATGGTTCTCCTATCCACGTCCTCATCTTCCAAAATATTTCTTATCAAATCTTCTTCCATGCACTCTTCATGGTCTTTGGTGTAGGGGATAGTTGGTGTCAGAGATTTCTTGGCACTGAGGATGAAACCCTCTATATCAACATATCTGTACAGGCGACATTCATCCTGTAATGATTCATCTAGTTATTTACAAGGTCTAATGCTCATTTTCCAACAGTAAAATTGTAAATTTTGTATTGTCTTGGGGTAAAAGTACCCTTCCTGTGTGGTGCAAGATGCTCCTTGTCTTTCAAAATGAGCTTCTTTATGAATTCCATTGCAGCTACCCTTGGTGGTACATGGAATGGAAATATATGTGGAGGGTGGTTACATCCATACACCCTTATTAATGTGAATTTATTCTTATAGTAAAAATCCCCCTAGTTGTGGTCTTCTGGCCATTTGTCAAGATATTGGCATGGCCTCAATAATTGTATTAGTCAACCTAGTTTTATCAGCACCTAGGCACTGAAGAATTGTATATATTATCCAATTTTCAAGAGCACAAAAATCATGTTCTCTAGAGGTGTAGTTCCATACTCTGAGCCAAAATTGAACGGGGTTAGGCTGGTTGTGATGAAATCTCTGTGGCTATAAATATTGACTGTTCATGAGTAAGGAGTTATAGTATAGGATCAAATTCATAAGGACTGAATAATGCATAAACTTAGGGTAATCCTTTTTACTTTGTATATCTATGAACCTCTGGTGCATTTGATCTATGATATATTAGCTATAGTCATAGTTAGAGGTAGCATGGAGGCTCTGCATGTCCAGCACCATCATCAAAATATCTGAGGTAATCCTTTCTGCTCCAGTTTCCTCTCCAAGAACTCTGCATAGTGTATATGATATGTATTTTATATAGAAATTTAGGTCCTTGTAAAAATATGGGGCTGCTCCTAGCATGGGTGCTATGTAGGTTTTTATTTTCTTAGGAACATAATGTTCCTTGATCAATTTGGCAGCAATGCCAGACTCTCTAGTATACCTATTCTCTAGGCTCTTCAAGTTTATCTCAGTAGTCATAGGGTAGTACACATTGAAGGCCTTCATGAAAGAATTTTGGTCCAAGGTAAGTAGGGGTTTTCCTTCATCCCTCTTAATTTTTTTGGTTAAGGTATCATACCTACTGGCTAATTCTAGAAAGAAATCAACATCTACAAAGATGTCAGGAACTATTAACCTAGCTAATCCATAGGTCTGAGGGTTTGAAATAGGCATGGGTTCATCACTATTGTTAAAGAAATAACTAAACAATGAATACCCTGATGAACCCGGAGTTTTTGCATCCCTAATGTAAGACATATCATCAATTAGGACTTCAACACTAATCTTTCTATTCTGGCTCGAGCCTGGTAGCAATGTGAGAAACTCGTTTGAATAATTTCTCTTTCCTTTTGATTCATCATCAACATCGTCACTTCTCCCACTGGTGGATGCCATACTTTGTGCTTGAATCATTCCCCCCCACCTTTTTTTTAAAAACACTTTATCACCGATATTGAAATAACTCTTCTCAAAACCCTCACCACAAGTTGTCAAATACTCTATAATCTACAATCTAATCACTAACAACACTGCAAATCACAATCCCAGTCAAATTCTAAATAAAGAAATCACCTTTCTGAATCAGTTGCTGCTGGAGAATTCAATTTTTTCTCAGAAAAATACTAAAATCTCTATAAAAACTCTTCGCTCTAAGAATTTGGAAGTTGGTAAAAATGAAATAATAACGAACACACTTACTTATAATTGAGAATTCAATGCAGATGTCTCTTCGAACTGGTAAACTTACAATTTAGTCATTTTCGCCATTAGTTTCACACATTGTGACATCAATTCTGGTTCTAGCCGTGGTATTTAAACTATCAAGTAATCAATTTCTGATGAGTGATTTTGCATATAAAAACTTTATAAAATTTTAAAAGAGATCAAAATCATATTTGATTGGCTGCATTAAATCATATTACGGCTACTTTTCTGTTTGTCAAAATCTCTGTAATCTTATTGGTCATTAACTGTCCTTGATGGTGCCAAAGAAAAGTCTTTATTTAACCCCAGTTTACTTCTAGTGACCTAGCGACTGAGTGATCTCCTTCTCACTTGATATTTTTTCTTACTGCATTTTCTTACTAAGACTTGGCGACTGCCGTAGGATCAAACTATTGATCAATGGTTATCTACATATTGCCTGATATTTTAACTTAACCTTTCTTCTTATAGAGACATCACGACTAAGCCTTTTCTTAACTATTATTCAAACTTGGGTCACATCTGGAGACTTGGTGACTGTTGTTTTTCTATGTCACAGAACCAACCCCCTAACTCATGTTTATCTAGAGACCTCACGACTAACAATTTTAGTCTCTTTATCACTTGATTACTTTATCTTTATAATCTTCATCTGGAGACAACACGAATGCCATTTATTTGGATTTGCTCTATATCAGACGGTTGTCTCTAAGTATCATAATATTCATTGCAAACCTTAACTTTTCATGAGACTTCATGAAAAATGGACACGTGTCTAAATTTTCCTTCTTGTCTCTTAATCGCCAGATCCTACTTGAATTTTCAACTCTACACCTTGAACACACGACTACCATCTGATCTAGCTTCCATCCAATGGTTGTCATTGAATCTCTTGATTTTTGACTTAGCTCATCTTTCTTTAGGCGATTGTGTGACAATACCATTATTCAAACTGACATCTAAGCCAGGCTTATCCAGAGATTTAGCGACTATTGAATCTCCATTCGCTTGATGATTTGTAAAATGCAAATTTAATCAGGAGACTTCTTGACTACCATTGGATTTAAAGTGAGATGAACAGTTGTTGCAAAATATCTAGTTCTTTCACTTAACTCACACTTCATCCTGAGAATCGACGACAACAGTAAAACCTTAACCTTTTAACAAAAATTATAACCCTAAGTTACATCCGGAGACAATGCAACTGAGAAAACTTGAAGTCACGATATAAAATCACTAACTTTGATCTTATCAAGAGACAACCCAACCACCGTTAGATCATATCTAAGATCAACAGTCTGTGCCAAGTCTTGTGATCCTCTGAGACATATTATTTTTATTAGGAGACTACATGACCAAAGCTTTTCGCTAAGTCTCTAGATTATAAGGAATATTCATTCTTTCTCATGAGACTAAGCGACTAAAATATTAGCACATGAAAATAAATTCAATCTTAAGTCATGAAAAGGTAACATGAAAATAGAACCCACTTGAGAATTTTAGGGATTTCTTGTATTTTCGAATAGAAATTATTCTAGGGTTTAGGGTTTTTAACATTTTCAACTAGGTTTTGAGCAAAAACAACTCCTCAGAAGGCATATAAGAAATTTCAGACATAATTTTTAACCTCCTAGGCACATGAATGACAAGCATCTTCAAAATTTTATAGGGAAAACTCAAAAATAGGAAATACAACCAACAAAGAGTATTCTCTTCTTCTTTCAAAGAATTAGAAATCTTGAAATCCTAAGCTCGCCAATCCTTTGTATGCTTATTAACATTAGAGGGCCTGCCGGTTGAGGGAAAAATCTCCCAGGAATGACCCAAGCAAGGATAGGTTTTACGCCAACCTTTCCAACTCACTATAAATAATTGCTTCCTTGTAGGCCAAAGCCTCGTAAGATGGAATTAGTTTTGTTCTTGGAAGTTTGACATCATTCCTTGAACATGCTTGGGTATGTGTAGAGCAGAGTCACTTGAATCCTTCTTGCGAGACTACACATATTTGAGTACTCATAGGGCTATATGCCTCAATTTTTCCTTGTGCAATTCTATGGGATATGGTTTTGAATGGATTTCCCCATCATAAACAACAAAATTTGTAGTCAAAATACCTGGTTCATCCCCGAAAAGGTGATAATCCTTGTGCAAGGAAAAAGGTAATTTCCCCAAGATACTCGTCATATCGTGCCCTCACTTGCATTTGGAGTCAGCTAATATGGAATCATGACTAGAGCCATTGCATTCTTGGCGATGGCCATATTGTAATTAGCATTTGAGTGTGTACCTAAGTCTACAAGAAAGTATTTTCATCCTCTACTTAGAAAATAGGGCATAAGGATGTGTCTATTCACCCCTAACAATGCAAGAATGTTTGATGTGTTTAAAAGTTCATTAACAAGATAAATCATTCAAACAAGAAACAAAATTCAATCCTACTAGAAAGACTCAAAAACAACCTACTATCAGACCAATTTACATGAAATTCAAAGACAAAACTAGACACCGAATCAATAGAACAACAAACTGTCATTTTTGGTCTATCCTAGCTTGCATCTAGTTGTGCAAGCTCACATCTCCTACATCTCTTTTAGGGAGAAAGATCACATCCAATATACTTAGGCTCGCATCTAGTTTTTCAAAAGCTCGCATACAAAGTGTCGCCTCTGGGATAGTGGGCACTTGCATAGTTGCCTCTTAGAGAAAATTAGTTTATTTGGATACCCTTTTGGCTCATTAGTCAGACCCTATTTCTTTTTCTGGTCTCAGTTGCTATTTCAAAAAAAATTTCAGGTCTGCCTTACATGTCATTTTGAGCTCTTACAATCTTTCTCAAAATGTGTGGTCTATTCACTCTCACAAACAACTTGATTCCCAACTCACTATCAGGGAATTCTAACCCTTTAAGGCTGGAGTCATTTACTTCCACAAATACAAACAATCCCTACAACTTGGACACACTTACTTGAATGATTTGAGACCTCACTTGGCACTATTGGGAAACCTTGAACATAGTTGAGATACAACTTCATGGTTACCACAAGACACAATAAGTATTTTGCTGACGAATGAAAAGTACCTCCTAAATTGCTACATTTTCAAAAAGGAGAGACATCTCACAATCCTCTATTTGACACACATGAAAGAAATGTGATATGTCAAGTTCTAGATCTACCCTTGGCTTACAACATACTATTAGGGATACCTTGGATCCATGAAATTCAAGTAGTACCATCTACTTAACACTAGTGTATCAAATTCCCATATAATGGGGTGGAAGTGACAATTCCTATAGATTCTAGTTATACTTGCAACAATGTTAAAGTAGATAGTATGGTCCCTCATAAAAAGGAAGTTCCAAAAGAAACTGTACCTGAAACTACTAAGGACATGGTTATAAAAATCTTTGGAAAGACCTTAAAACTTGAAGAAACTAGTATGGGAGAATACAATCTGGACATGACCCCATCATTGACAGAACTTCCTGTATCACCAAGATCCTATAGGAAACCTTCCCCATCTTTCACACCCACCACATCTAAAATGCCATAAATTTACAAGGCAACTAGTATGGTAAAAGAATCTACCTCTCAAGAAGATGACAACAAAGAAAAAGCGGTCTTGTCTTGGCTTTACCAGGGCGAACCAAAGGAAAATGAGGTAAAACATGTGGAAATATCCCTATAAAAGTATGGTAAAGGATATGATATTCTCAAACAAACGGGATATAAAGGAGTAGGACCTTTAGGAGATAAAGGAAAGGGACTTGCTGAACCTATACACATGGAATTCAAGAATACCAAAGATAAAACAAGACTAGGTTTCAATAATAAATATGACAATCCTACTTCAAGAGATGGTCCAATCTTTGATGAAAGAAGTGATGAGGAAGAAGAAATAGAACTAGAACAATGGACCTATGAGAGATGATTACATATTGGTATAGATTATCCTAAATATGAAGGAGAAATATATGTACCAAGCTTTGAGACACCACAAGACACTCATATTCCTTTGTTAACACAAGATGCTATTCAAGAGGTAGAGGAAGAAAACAAGAACACTCCAGAAGTACCATTGATACAAAAAAATATTGAAGAAAGACCCTGACAATAGGATTCACATCCTAACTAGGGGCAGTTGGTCACAATTTCACATGTCCTAGATTTACAACACTTTGATCTACAAGTAGCTAATAGGGTACACTAGGTAACTATTGCTTAATTTCTAAACAGATCAAATGATGAAGTAATAGACTCACATGATTATGAATAGTATGTCCTATATGATGCTACCATGGATATTGAAGTAGATGCAATTCATAAATTGGCACCAATATTCTGAAGAGGAGAGAGTTCTAACACTTCCCTTGATACTGTTGTTATTCCAGAGTCAGATGAGATACCATTGCCTAGAATTGTTGATGGTGAAACTGGTGTTTTACAAGATCTAGAGGATATTATGAGAATACAATCAATGAGCTCTATTTGGTAGGAGAAGAAGAAGAGTACTCAACTGATGAGTCAGTAGAGTTAGGTCCACCTATTACTAACAATGACCCTTTTAATGATGGTTTAACTCTTGATGATCTAAACACCATATAAGTAGACCTAACAGACCATGTATTATTGGTTAATAGTTTTGACACTAACACGATGTTGTCCATACCAAAATCTGATTCATTATCCTTAATAAACCCTGACTTAATTGATTGGAAAAATTCAAATCCTAATCCTATCATGCACTTCCCTAATGACTACACTTAGGCTTTCTACCTCAATGCTTGTGAACCTTATCCTTCTTCCACCAATGCAAGGAGCGTGAAAATGTCACAAGAGGATATCAAGTTTCTCAGTCACAAATTGAAAAATAATAAGAAGAAAAGAAATAATGGTGAAAACCATGTTGTGGTGGTGTAAGATTCTAAAATAGTAACAAAAAAGATGTATCTGATGGTAAAAAACTCCTAGAGGCGTCAAAAGATGAGATTCTTGATATCCTCCCTAAGCACTTTCAAGAAAGATCTTCAGTTTTGATAGAACAAACACAACTAGTTAACTTGGGCACAAATGAAGTATCTCAAATTGTTCACCTAGCACAATATTTGTCAAATGAGGAGAAGATACAATTCACTAAGTTCCTGAAAGAGAAAAAGATCAAATTTGCATGGTCTTACATAGATATGCCTGGACTAGATCCTGAATTAATATTGCACTATTTATCTATAGCTCCTAGGATCAAACCCGTGAAATAAAAAATAAGAAAGATGCATCCTCATGTTGCATTACTAGTGAAAGTAGAGCTAGAAAAAATACTGAAAGCTAGATTCATAAGAGTCATCGCTTACATAGGATGGATTTCTAATTTGGTACCAGTATCTAAATCAGACAAATCTATCATGATCTGTACAGACTTTAGAGACTTAAACAAAGCATTTCCTAAAGATGATTTTCCACTACCAAACATTGATATGATCATAGATCTAACAAAAAGCTATCAAATGTACTCATTAATGGATGGTTTCTCAGGCTATAACTAGATTAAAATTTCTCCTGAGGATCAAGAGAAAACCAGATTCACATGTGCATAGGGAACTTTTTGCTAGAACGTTATGTCATTTGGGTTAAAAAATGTAGGTGCTACATGTTGGAAAGTTGACTATACTAAAGTATATGACTCTATTTAGTGTTTTCATTATGGCAACAAAGTCATATGAAGTTTTGGAGTCAACACACATTATTAGAAGATCAGAAATTAGCTAAGTACAAAAAATAGGACAGAGAAAGGAACATACTGTTATAGTTTTGATTAGCGTGTGTTCATATATTATCCAAATGATATGTACCTTTGAAGATAAACTTATGATTATTTTTAAATTCTAATTCTAAGAGAGCATGATCAGATCTACAAGTATGAAAAAGATACAACCAGTTGAAGAGGTACAGCCAGTGAATGCCAAAACAAGACAAAGATCATGGAAAGAGCCAACAAAGATTGTTTTGGTGTGGAAGTTTCACTTATCCTGAGGACTTGTGCCTTTGTATTAGTGATTATTAGTGACCTAAAAATCTATGGTTAAAAGCCCATGACTTGATTCATCTGGGATAATTAGTTAGAGGTATTTTGGTGAAGCAGACTGTGTGAAAAGATGTGTGTGTTCGGTTTGAGTAAAGCAGTTATAATTTATGTTAAGATGACTTAATGAAGGGTTGCGTGGTTATGAAAGTGATCAAGATAGATTTTAAAAGGTTTCCTAAAGCCGACATGTTCATTCCCTTTGAGGAAGTACTTATAGAAGGTCATTTGTGATAAGAAGAGTTGCGAAAGCCAGAGATAAGAAAAGCAGAGCAGAGTGTAAAAGTAGCAAAGATATATCTATCATATGTTGATGATATAGATATTGAAGTAGAAGATTTTAGAGTGAAGATAAGATTGTTGTAGTGCTTTACAAGAGGTTAAACCATCAGCGCACAAAAGGAACTGATCAGACAAGAAGTGTCACAACAGCAGTTCACCTTGCAGATACAGTGTGTATCAAATATCTAGAAGGTTGTAGCCTTCACCATTTGGATAGTGAGTCCTTGGATAGTGAGTCCACCACCCCTAACAGGGTTATTGTAAAAGACTTTTAATAGGGTCTGACCCTTAACAAGGTCACTGTACTTCATGTATTGTAAGGACAACTCCTAATAGGGTTAAGGATCTTCTAACAAGGATCATAAGACACTAGTACAAAATATTTGTGGGTACTAATTCCCACCAGGGTTTTTACCTACATTGGGTTTCCCTGTAATCATATATGGTGATATGTGTTGTGTATATTTATCTTACTTGCATTGATATTCAAGTTCAGTACATAAGCATTTAAGTAAAGATTCAGATAATAAGAAAAAGTATTAATTGATAGATCACTGATTCACCCCCCCTCTCAGTGATCCTATTCCTAGCAATTGGTATTAGAGCTCTAGTCCTCAAAAAATAAGTTTAACCACTTGAGGAGATCATGGAGAAGGAAGAAATGAAACACCTAAAAAAGAATCGTGAAGCAACCCTTGAAGAACTTGACACATATGAAAAAGAAAATGAAGATCTAAAACTAAAAGTTGAAGGCATGCAAATACTTATCAAGAAACTGAAAAAAGATTTAAGGAATTGTTCTTCAAATGATTTGGGGGAAGTAGTAAAAATGTTGAATGAAGAAAATTCATCTCTGAAGGATTAGATTGAAGAATTAGATGAAAAGCTATGTAACAATCAAGATTCCTATGATGATCAAGTCAAAGCAAACAAGCAGTTAGATGAAGAACTGAGAAAAGAAAACATGGAAATCCTGGAGTTAAGAAACAACAAAGATAAGATGGAATATGAATTGATTGTAGCAAAGAATCATATTGAAAAGTTACACACAAGAAAGGATCTGATAGAATCATAGTTGTATGCTCAAAAGGTTAAAGGAGATACCAACGGTATAGGATACAATGAAGCAAAAATTCAGATTGATGCCATGTAAGAAAGAATGAAAGCACCAAAGCACATCACAGATACTAAGGAGATTATAAATCAGACTAAAGACAATGTTGAACCACCTAAGGATGAATGCAAGCTAGTTGACAGAACTTGTTATGCCTGTAACAAGCATGGACATATTGCAAGGAATTGTAAAGAGGTAAGACCTTTCAATGGT
>MU226025.1:247366-324713 GCA_018584345.1 Thuja plicata
GGTGAATCAGTGGCCTCAAAATTTATACTTTAAATTTTAATCCACCGATCAATACACCTCAGATTATTAAGTCCCTACAAGATGCATGCCTTGAAATAATTAACTATCTATCATTTTACCTTGTCTATCCTTATTCTCCTTGATTACTGATAAGAAGTAAAACTTATTTACTGATACTCAGTAAATATGCAGAGTATACCAATCAATCCAAAAATTCATATGTGAAATATAAAATAATAAAGTAATAAATCATACACACATAACACATGGATTTTAACGTGGAAACCCTGTTAAGGGAAAAAACCACTGGGACCAGTACCCCAAATTTTCACTCTTCTGAAGTGAGCCCTGTTAGGAGCCAACCCTGTTAAAGGTTACAAACACACTGTTAAGTATGACCTTGTTAGAGGATTTTTATACATATAGGTTGTCACTAAGTATCTAGCATCTATCTTGCTACCATCCTTGAATCAACCTCCTTCTTAGACTATCAATAGGCTTTAGGCAAATCTTGCTACCATCCTTGAATCAACCTTCTTCTTAGGCTGTCAATAGGCTTTATGAAAATTCAATGCTACTTTCATTAATCAAACTTTTTGGCAATCTATTAGGATATACCTCCATTATAGAAGACTGTTAAGTCCTGCTCTGTTAAGAGACTTGATGCTTTAATGGTTAAACTGAAACACTATGACATGTTTCTAATGCAGCTTTGAATTGTAGATTTTCAAATCTATTTAACTACAATACCTCTCTGATCAATGTATCAATTCAATTCCTTTTTCTCCACACTTTCTACTCTGTGATGCTGTGCTTCACTGTTCGTCGGTGTCTGCAGAATTCTTTAGCTCTTTCTCAGCTTGATTGATCATGACTGTATGAAGTTTATCCTTCACTAGTTTCTCTTTAGCATCCTCTTTCTATGCACTCCCCTTCTGTATATCTGAATGCTTATGGAAATGAATTATGATTGTCTCTTATATAGACATGATATTCTTTAATTCTTGATTCTTGATTCTTTATTCTTGGCGTGAAAAACAATCCAACCAATTTGATTTACGACTTTAACTCCTGATTTATCTCATAGTTATCTTCTTGCCAACTATATAAATCTTCTTTAAATCAATTACTTAACTGTGGTCATATAAAAAAAATAAAATAACCAGTTAAGTCTATCCTTAAGCTCTGCCAGCTACATATTTTGTCATTTTCTGAACTCTCTATTCTGTTGGTCAATTTTGCAGTTCGTTGTTGGTGACAACTGCCAGTTCCATCGGTGTAACTCTAGTTAGCTTCAGGATCTCCATCCATCAGGAAACACTATCTCCTATTCATCGGGCATCTTGTGATTCTGCTTCATCAGGAAACACTGTCTTCTGCTCGTCGGGTATCACTGTGACCCTTTTCTCTATCTTTATTGATGGTGTACACTCCGTCGGTGTTGTCTGTCACTTAGTGAATACTTGAATTTTATGCATTGCTGAAAGAATAATCATTGTTCCATTGATTCTCTAAATTCTTTGGAATTATGTACATGACCATACAGATGATATCAAGTTGACATCAATGACAATACAAACCATTAACTGATTTAATGTTTTGCATCATCTTCAACTTAACATTATCAAACATTTAATCAGTTATATATCATCACGATCATCTAAAATTTTATCAAAAATGCATGTAAAAAGGGTACAATTAAAAGGTCAAACCACGACACTTTCAAGTGGGGGATCTCGTTATGAAAGAGAATCCTAAGAACTATCCTAATAGAGAACAAAAAGTAAAGTTTGAACCAAACTGGCTGGGACCTTATGTCATTACTACCACTTTTGGGACTAAAGCTTATCAACTAGCTACACCTGAGGGAGATGTTCTTCCTAATCCCATTAATACTCTACATTTGAAGTGGTTCTATGCTTGATGTCTGGCTAGTAGAGCCTATGCAGTGAAACTCTCATAAAATACCCAAAAAATTAGAAAATTGATCCTGAAGAAATTCAAAAATAGTGGAAAAAGTCCTAAAAAAGTTATCCTTGGTGAAAACCTCACAAATAGGTGCCTTGATACTACAAAAAATAAAAAAAATAAAAAATAGCAAAAAAATTGAAAAAGAGAAAAAAGTGCCTTGATGAAAACTTTGCAAACAGGCATCTTGGTAGCAAAAATAAAAATCTTTGCCGAGTGGTGAAAACCTGGCAAACGGGCATCACTCAAACTCTGTGTTCTATCTATCAATGCACTGGCAACCCTAAACTTCATACTTGCACTTGTGCTATTTGGTGACTCTGCTTCCTTACAAATGTCCTATCCTTGCTTAGGGATTTGTCTGCATTTGCGTCTTAGGAATAGTCATTATGCACTGGGGGCATATTTGCTAGCTTGGTTAGTTGGCATCTTCTAGGTTGTCTTAAGAGTCTTGTCTAGGATGGTTCGCCTCTCCAAAATGGTAACAAAAATCAAGCTAGTGTTTCTCAAACACTTGAAATCCAGGAACTTAAAACGAACTAGTGTTTCTCAACACTTACACAAATGTTTCTACAACACTACATGGATTTCAATTTTTGACACTGTTAACCTCACATATACTCAGACATGAAACATATGGCTTACATTTCAAATTCTGATTGATGAATCTCTACTGTGCTTGAAAAATGAATCAATAGTAGTTTTCAATCCTACTTAAACACATCATTTGATCTGATTATAATTCTTTTATGTTCCCATGATGTTTCTTACTAGGGGCATCTAAGCGATTATAAATTTTCTTTGATTGATTCTCAATTGGTGATTGTTATGTCTTCTGAGTTACTCTGTGACATCTATTCAAAAGACCAAGAGTCACAAGGACAGGGGGCATAAAATTTTCTTAGTTTTCCATGTATGGTGATTGTTCCAAATGATCCTATAAATTTCACCTAACTTGTATGTTTATGGTAAGAGCTACCAACATGAGTGGATAACTGCATATATCTTGATCTTTGTTATGTGTAAACTACGGTGAGGTTGAAACAATTTCCTTGTCTTTTTTTTCTAAATCAGATTCGCACTATGGTGTATGCTACATAATGTAACCAAGGATATGAATTTTCAAAGTCATTACGGGTCACATATCTTACATTATACTTAAAAAGAAATTGATTCTAAACATTAAAAGGAGATAACTAAATTGTCATCTTGGCTTCTATGCCTTGGTGCCTAAGTTTATTTCCAACATTGCATCCCATACACATAGTATTCATACTTTCATGATACAAGTGGGTATTAGTGATAGTTGTACTATCGGGTGATGTCCCTTACAAAAAATGCCGAATGATGATAAAATGCTATAATGTATACAAATCAGTGACAGTCCTAAGAGTCTGCATATAGATTCATTTAGAGATTTCATGATTCATTTTAATGAGAACAACATAAAAAGGACTTGAGCTTAAAATAAATTCTTGCTTCATTCAAAACCAAGTTAATTACATACGTCAAATATTACTGATATCAATTTTGTTACATATCCATGACATACATTCTGCATTCATACATGAAAAAGAGAAAAATAAAAAAACAAAGCCTTCAAGCATTACATTTAATTTTACATCCTAAGTGCATCCATACATGTATTTGCATAAAGAAAAATCTCAAAAACATTCATTTGCATATTTACTTAGTATCATTTAAAACACATTCATATCAGTAATAAATCCAATACACATAAATGATGTCATCACATATCTAATCTAACTCATCAAGAGACCAAGATAAATATAATCACATGTGCATCACAAATCTATAACATCTATCAAAAGCATGAGAACTCATGAACATATCACAACTGAATATCAAATGTCTCAGATATATCAGATATGGATTGAATCAAAAACATGGAACTATCTACAAAAGAGTATCAGAGTATCCAGTGAATCAAATATACATGTATAAATGTCATCGTACAAAAGAATGATCTTATAAGGATCCAGATATACAATATAATCTCAAACATATGACAATATGCAGTATCAGGATTGACTACCACCCTCTCCCTGATCTGGTGGAGGAGGAGGAGGTGGAACAAATGGAGCTAGTGGTGGCATTGCCACCTCAAACTGATGAGAAATCCTTGAATACAAAGGTTGTCTCTAACCCTCTGGCATTGCAACATGATATAGAGCATAATAATATGTGGCTCTCTTTCCCTAGTTTACCGCCGTGTGAGCCTGTGTGTCTCTCTCAGATCTCAAGTGCTCAACCTGTGTGTCTCTCTCTGCTCTAACGTGCTCAAGCTATCTCTCTTAATCTACTAATAGAGCCTCTAAAGTGGTGATCGTGGCTCTAGGCTGCTCTCACTCAGCCTCACACTATGATAGTTCATCTCCATCTCTGGGATGTGATGGGGCATTCGGGATGCGATTCCATTTTTACAGGACATGACACAGGATGCCGCATGCGACCCTATTTCTATAGGGTGTGAAATCTTGCAAAAACTTCACAAACCTACACCATGCGACTAAAAACTATAAGACAAGGTGTGATCCTAGATTTAAAGAAAGTGACCCAGGATTTTGGGTAACTACAGGAAGTGACACGGGATTGACAGGATGCAACACCAAATACATGATGCGATGCAAAATATAAATACCTATAACTTGCACCAAAATGCATGAAAATGAAAACTGAAAATTTCAAAAGCTAGGTTTTTAGGTACTTACTAGAGGTGGGTAGTTAGTTGGATGCTGATGTCGATGGCTGAGCTCAAAACAATGCTTCTCCAAGGGGACCACCATCTTCTCTATAGAGCTCTCTGAATTACAAAGGTGAAAAGTGAAAATGAATGAGTAAAAAGTACATTTGGGCCTATATATTTTCCTTTTTGAGCTATTTAGGAGCTCCGAAACTCCTCCCAGACAATTGAAACTCATTTTTTTCTCTTTCTGATCAATCAAGAATGAAATCGAACGCACTGACATTGTTCTACACAATGCAGAAATTTTTTTTATGACAACTCCTGAAAATGCTGAATTGCTCCATATGTTCCAAAAATGATTCGTAAGATGTACGCAATCAGTTTTTCGGGTTCTATATCATCAAATTTAACATTATTCATCAAAAATATTGGTCTGACGTCATTTAATCAAACTCAAAACTCACATCTTCACATGATTAACTTGGTACCATTGTGTTTTCTCTAGACACACCTTCATTTCTTCACTTATTCTACTTCATTCTCTCTTAATCTAAACTGACCCATGCAAGTGATACATCATTTCAATAGAGAAATTTTATTCTTTCCTTTGATTTCATTCCCAAGGGGGCATGATCACACTAAAATCAATCAAATTCTTTCTCGAAACAACATTAAAATGACTTCATTATCAAAAAACTAAAGGCATGAAAGTTCCTTGACTAAGTCAGGACTGTTGGATTGAAGGCTTTGGTTCTCACAAGCTGGATATCCTATGTCTACTTTTTCTTAGATTCTTATTAAAAGCTCCTGGAAAATTTATACTGACCTCCATTCGATCAAGTTTGAAGTCGGTATTATCAATTTTTGGATGACAACCAAGTTCATAATTGGTATCTTTAAGATCTTTACTTATTGACCTTTGTTCGATCAAGTTCAAAGTCAATTCTATCAGTTTAGTTCAATCAAGTGTGAGACTGATCTCATCAAGAATTTTGTTTGATCGTGAGCGCAACTCCCAAACTTTCTGATGTCAAACATCAAAAATATTCTTTGAATCAATGCATTGCTCGCACATCAATTCAAAGAGGGGAAAATGTAACCACCCTAATTTGGTCTACTCTGACCATAGACCCTATTTTACCTAAGTGTGATCATACCCCAAATTATGTCAAAATAATTCTTCAAATTACTGGCATAATTCATTTAAATCAAATTTAATCTCCTAAGTGATTTAATCACTAAATTACATTAATTTCCTTAGCCAATCTAATCAAATCAATTCAATTCTATTAAAATCAATAAAAAACATGGCTAAGGTAATTAATTAAAAAGGAATTAAATAAAATCCTAATTACACCTCATCACTTGCAAAAGCCAATCCCCTAGCCTAATTAATCTAATTAATTGGCTATAATCTGGATTAATTATCAAAAGAAAACAAAAGTTTAAATAATTAATTTCCCTATTATTAACTGAATATATTAAATATATATTTCATTTCATTAATATTCCCTATAACCCCTAACCTAACCTATCTCAACCACCTTAACTCTTGGGTTTGAACTAATCCCAACCTCTTCACCCATGCTAATCCTGATTCTAATCTTAATCCTATCTTAACCCACTTCCTAATGATGTCACATTCCTAAACTCTTGATTAGGAATTCAACTCATTTCAAAAAGTCCACATTCTCAAGCTCCCCTTCCCTCAAAGTCCACTTTCTCAAGTTTGGACTTACACCCTCACCATGCTTCATTAAGTATCTCATAAATGCATCATTAATGCATATACCCTCACCATGCCTCATAAATTCTATCCCTCATTATTTCTCTTACACATGCATTTAATGACCCTATCTCTCGCCTCACTCCCAATTTCTTCTTTAAATAGAATGAGTTTTAAGCTCAATGGGCCCATGATTTTGGATTGTTAAAAGGATTGTTATGCTATTCATATTATTAGAGACCCATTTTGAATTATTTAGCTTTCATGTTATGCATTGTTATAATCTTCATTTTTAGAGCTTAAAATGCATATTTCTTGAGCATATAGATTAGTTTCATTTGAATCTTTCATTCTAGGATTATATATGTCACTGGCAAATGCATAATCTGAGGGAAATTATAGCATTTTTCATACTCCTAGATAGGAAGCAATAGGTTGATTTTAGTGATTGATATCCTTGCTAACCCTTATTTTTGAGTAATGCAATGACTTATTGAAGTGTTGTGTTGCAACTACAGGAACCACCAAATAACACACACAAGGTCAAGTTTGAATTGAAAAGTGAGATGGTGTGTGTGATAATTGTGAAGTATGATATGAAGAGTGAAGGAGAAATCAGATGTGATTGTGATTGAAGACAAAATACATAGGACTGAAATAGAATATCCAATCAGTGAGGATCAAGCACTTAATCTAGAACAGAGATCTAAATCAACAAGGATAGTTGCTTATCAAAATAGGTCAATCCATTGTTACTCTCTAACACTTGTAACAGTGATAAAATCTCTTAACAAAGTAGACTTAACAATCTTTTGTAAATGCTCTAACAAGGTGACATTTCTAGATTGAAGTTTTTGAAGACCTCTCACAAGGACACTCCTTACAGGGTGATTAAATCCTCTAACCAGGTCACACCTAAGAGTGTGTTATTGTAACCTTTAACAAGGTTGGCTCCTAATAGGGCTCACTTTAGAAGAGTAAAAAATAATGTCTAGTTGCTATTGGTGGTTTTTCCCATATTGGGTTTCCATGTTAAATCTTGCTATTATCTATGTACATTTCATTTGCTTTATGGTTTATGTTTCTGCAATTAATTACTAAAAATAATCATAGTTAATATCTTAAGATTTGCTATGTTAACCGAGTGACAGTAAATTATCTATGTTAACCAAGTAAGAATGACTAATTTACTTAAGACATCTAAGGGACTTGGATTTGTTTTTGTGGTAACTGATTCACCCCTCCCCTCTTAATTACTCAACTCATTTCCAACAAGGACCCCTGATATTGATGCAACATGGATGACATAGTACGACCTAAAGAAGCATGGGTCTTCATTAGACCATCTCCACTCAAGGAGGAAGTGATCAATAATCATCTAGAGGAGTATGGTGTAGGAGCACCTTAAAAACATGATGCAAATATATCAACTCCTGGGATGTCTATCTCTTCTAGGACATTGGTGAACAATAAGGAAGTCCATGGGACTCAAACCTAATATTGAGATCCACTTTGTAAGACCCTTTGCCAAGTAGGTGTTTCTATAAACCTCTTGGTCAAAGTTGGTCAAAGGATCACTTATATGTTAGTTAGGCTATGTTAGAGTTTAGGTTTATGTTTTAATGTCTTTTGGTTCATTTGGAATGCCAAACATGTTAGGAATTAGTCAAGTTTCTCATTGAAAGAAAAAAGTGCAAAACTACATAAAATGTTGTCAATGCAAAGTTGTCAATTATGCAAATTTTGAAAAATCATTGTAACTAAATCCCCAATGTTCACAACCTTTTAAAATCAGTTGTGGACATTGGGAAATGTCTATAAAGTACCCCATATTTTTGACTATGAAAAAGAGGAGATAAAGATGTAATTTTTGCATTGAATCAATAAAAATCAAACACTTTTTTCTGTCATTTTGCAAGTTTCTAGCATATGGTTTTGTACACATGAATGCGAGCATGAGACCAATTGGAAAAATTGAATATTTGGATTATATTTGATTTGCAACCAATTTAGGCTCCTGAGGTTTTGTTTTGAATGATATATCCAATTTTCTGTTAGCAAGGGTCCCAAACCCTTAGTAACCTAGGGTTTCATAGAGAAATGCCAATTTCTCATCTTGCCACCATCAAAAAAATCTAAATTTGGGTGAGACGAGACTTTGGAATGTGTATTATAGGATTCTAGAAGTGATTTTCAAGAAGGGTGCAATGATGAGTTTTGAGTAAATATAGGTAGACATCTCCATGTGGCTACCTATGCACAGTCAAGAAGATTGAAGGGCTGGAGCACTTTGGGGTGGAACCAAGGCTTAAGGGATTATAATTGGAAGTTTTTAAACCTATTCTAAATATGTGTATAGGTGAGAAGATTATGGATTGCAGAATCAGAATAATTTCTTTGTAGAATTTCCCAATTGGGTCTAGTAGGGTTAATGAAACACTTGAGGGTAAGTACCTTAGATCTCATAATCAAGTCTAATTCTTTGAGGTATTTTATGTTTTTCATAAAGGGTATTCAAAAGGTTAAAAATAGAAAAAATAAGTTTTTCTTGTCAAAATTTGTAGTAAAAATCCCCTATGGTTAGGGCTATAAGCTTTAAGATCACTTAAAGAAGAAACTACCCTCTAGAATCCTAGTAGGAAAGGCTGGGCTATTGGATCATGTCTGTTAGGATCCAAATTGACTATATGTATGATGGTTTCATCCCATGTAGTCAGTAAGATAATTTGTCACATATTTGGCACAATTGCCTTGAAGTGCACAGGAATTCTCGACACATACTGTAACTCAGCAGATATTACAGCTTGGTACATACTCCAGCTTGACACATACTGTTAATTGACACTTACTCAACATTTCACTAAGGTGTCATATCAATGAACCAAATTTACATTGAGATTGGTTCAAGGAACTTGATAAGTGTTTAAGGAAAGTGATTATGGGAAGGTTGGAAAGTTGTAGAAATTCTTAGAAGGAACCTAAAGGTGTGATCCCTTGATTTTTTCCTTAAGCTCCTTTGTTAGAACAAGCCTAGGAGGGGTTTGATGTGAGTAGTTGTAACTAACACAAGGGTAAGGTTTCCAAGTTTTTGGATTTAATCTCTGATCAAGCTAGGGCTTTGCATCATTTTCATTTCATTGTAATAAGGGATGGATCATTGAGAACATCCACCTTGTGTTTTTATCCACTTTGTGTGGTCAAGGGTCTCTAAGGTACATCTATAAACCTTGGGACACCTTAGTCCACTTAGATCTTAAGTTTACATTAATTAGGTGTTTTAGGTTTTTTGAGTGTCTGGTTATTGTTTCAAAAGATTTTGGATCCTTTTTATCATATTTGATCATGTCAAGGTGATAGGAATCCAATCCAAGTCATTTGGGTTCAAAATGTTGAAAATAGTAAAAGTTGCAATGTTGTCAAAATGTTGCTTGAGTAACTTTTCCAAAAGTTTCTTGAGAAATTTGAATTTAGTTTCAAACTATCATAAGCATCCATGGGTCAGTTGGATCTAGGGAATGAAGGTATTTTAACATGTTCAAGCCTCTCCAACAAGGCTAGAAGATGTGTACAAAGTTTTGATGCATTTTTGAATTAAAAGAACCATATTTCCTGAGCATTTGTTGTGTATACGGATTGGTAGGAATAAATGGTCATTATGTGTAGATATACTAGTGAATATTCTTTTTTTTATCATTTGATTTTTCTTCATTTGGAGTTGATTTGTGCAAGTTAGAAGCAATTAGGTGAACACAGTCTAGGAAAGCCTAAAACTAGGCCTATTGTCTAAATGGAGCCCTAACTTGACATTTATCCAGTGTAAACTCATGTCCACTTGGTAAATTAAAGTTAGGGATGTACTTATAATGATTCTGGAGGCTTAGGTCAAGATGTGGAGTTCTGGTCCTTTTGACATCAAGCCCTAGCCTAAATATCCCAATGTATTTAGCTAGTCAAGCATGTACAGTTGTGTGTAGATGATCAATTTGATTGGAGGGACCATTTTAAAGGTTTTTTTGAACCATTTAAAGATAAGATAAGACTTCCCAAACCCTACATAAATTCTATGAACCCATCCTTAACCATTTTCTTTGTAATCCAAGCCTAATCTAGCCAATTAGGTTCATGACCATTGTGAGGGTTTAGTGTTGCTGAAGTAGAGTTGGACTTTGAAACTTTGGGGATTTTATTAACTCCATAAAGGGTACTTGAAATTTGTTTTCATTCCATGACCAAAAGTTACCTAAGAAAAACCTCTTAGAAAAGGCTACAAGAATTCATAGGATAGTAAGAGATCTTGCTGTTTGGAGTGTTGGGGAATACATTGGTTGAGTTATTCCTTGTCCTAATATCCTAAGTTAAGTGTCCAAACCCTTAAATTAGTTTGTTGAAGTCAATGGTTAATATTTCCACATTTTGGCTCATTTAGGGAAGGTGTCCCTAAATCCCAATTTTGGAAGATCTTGGAAAAAGCCTAGAAGTGATCATTGGGGTAAAGGAAGTGTCAAAGACCCTTAGGAAGTAAGGAATCCATATTTATACAAGGTTGGTGGAGTTGGATTGGAATAAACCCTAAGTTGAAGGGTTGTAGAAGTGATAGCCCATCTTTGTGCTTTCCCACTGTGCACTCTGCATCAGCTGGTTATGGTGCAGGGCACCCAATGCATGTACATTTGTTTTTCATTTCATTTTAATAAGGGATGGATTATTTAGATCATCCACCTTGTGTTTTTATCCACTTTGTGTGGTCAAGGGTCTATAAGGTACATCTATAAACCTTGGGACACCTTAGTCCACTTGGATCTCAAGTTTACATTGATTTGGTTTTTTAGGTGTTTTGAGTTTTTGGTTGTTGTTTAAAAGGATTTTGAATCCTTTTGATCATATTTGATCATTTCAAGGTGATAGGAATCCAACCCAAGTCATTTGGGTTTAAAATGTTTAAATTGCAAAAGTTGCAATGTTGTCAAATGTTTCTTGATAGACTTTTCCAAAAGTTGCTTGAGAAGTTTGAATATAGTTTCAAATAGTCATAACCATCCATGGGTCAGTTGGATCCAAGAAATGAAGGTATTTGAACATGTTCAAGCCTTTCCAACAAGGTTGGAGGATGTGTACTGAGTTTTGATGCATTTTTGAATAAAATGAACCATATTTCCTAAGCATTTTCTATGTGTATAGGAATGTACGGATTGGTAGGACTAAAAGGTCACCATTTGTAGAGATCCTGGTGAATCTTCTTTCTATAGCATTTTATTTTGTTTCATTTGGAGTTGATTTGTGCAAGTTAGAATCAATTTGGTGAACGCAGTCCAAGAAAGCCCTAAAACCAGGCCTGTTGTCTGAATGGAGCCCTAACTTGACATTTATCTAGTGGAAAATCATGGCCACTTGGGAAATTCAAGTTATGGATGTAATTATAATGATTCTGGAGGCTTAGGTTAAGATCTGGAGTTCTGGTCCTTTTGGCATCAAGCCCCAGGTGAAATATCCCAAAGTATTTAGCTAGTCAAGCATGTACAATTGTGTGCAGTCAAGAAATTTGATTGGAAGGAATATTTTAAAGGTTTTTTTGGAACATTTGTAGATAGGAGAAGACTTCCCAAACCCTTCATAAATAATGTGAACACATCCTTAACCACTTGCTTTGTAATCCAAGCCTAATCGAGCTAATTAGGTTTGTGACCATTGTGAGGGTTTAGTGTTGCTAGAGTAGAGTTGGAACTTGGGACTTTGGGTATTGTAGTAAGTCCATAAAGGGTACTTGAATACATCCTTCATTAATTTTTTCCCTTCCATGAACAAACATTTCCTAAGAAAAACCTCTTAGAAAAGGCTATAAGGATTCATAGGACAGTGAGAGATCTTGGTGTTGTGAGTGTTGAGGAATTAATTGGATGGGTGATTCCTTGTCCTAATATCCTAAATGAAGTGTCCCAACCCTTAGATTACTTGGTTTAATTCACTAGTGAATATTTACACATTTTGGCTCATTTAGGGAAGGTGTCCCTAAATCCCAATTTTGGAAGATCTTGGAAAAAGCCTAGAAGTGACTATCAGGGTAAAGGAAGTGTCCAAGACCCCTAGGAAGGAAGGAATCCATATTTTTAAAAGGTTGGTGGATTTGGATTGGAATAAACCCTAAGTTGAAGGGTTCTTGAAGTGATAGCCCATCTTTGTGCTTTCCCACTATGCACTTTACATCAGGTGGTTATGGTGCAGGGTACCCAATGCACTTACATTTGGTTTTCATTTCATTGTAATAAGGGATGGATCATTGAGATCATACAACTTGTGTTTTGATCCACTTTGTGTGGTCAAGGGTCTCTAAGGTACATCTACAAACCTTGGGACACCTTAGTCCACTTGGATCTTAAGTTTACATTGACTAGGTTTTTTAGATGTTTCGAGTGCTTGGTTTTTGTTTCACTAGAATTTGGATCATTTTGATCATATTTAATCATTTCAAGGTGATAGGAATCCCATCCAAGTCATTTGGGTTCAAAATGTTGAAAATTGCAAAAGTTGCAATGTTGTCAAAATATTTCTTGAGCAACTTTTCCAAAAGTCACTCGAGAAGTTTGAATTTAGTTTCAAATAGTCATAACCATCCATGGGTTGGTTGGATCTAGAGAATGAAGGTATTTTAACTTTTTCAAGCCTCTCCTACAAGGTTGGAAGATGTGTATGGAGTTTTGATGCATTTTTGAATTCAAAGAGCCACATCTCTTGAGAATTTGTTGTGTGTATGGATGGGTGTGGATTGGTAGGAATAAATGGTCACCATGTGCATATATCCTGGTGAATCTTCTTTCTGTAACATTTTATTTTATTTCATTTCGAGTTGATTTGTGCAAGTTAGAATCAATTTGGTGAACACAGTCCAAGAAAGCCCTAAAACCAGACCTGTTGTCTAAATGGGGCCCTAACTTTACATTTATCTAGTGGAAACTCATGGCCACTTGGGAAAAGCAAGTTATGGATGTAATTATAATGATTCTGGAGGCTCATGTCAAGATCTAGAGTTCTGGTCCTTTTGGTAATAGGCCATAGCCTAAATATCCCAATGTATTTAGCTAGTCAAGCATGTACAGTTGTGTGCAATCAAGCAATTTGAGTGGAGGGACAAATTGATGTAGTCAGGATAAAGAAGGATCCAAGAATAGATAGTCCAAAACCTGATGCAACCAAATAAACATAATGGAAATACACAACAAAAACAATAAATATGAATCAACATTTGATTTATTGCAACATGTCGGGCTGTAAGGCCTTCCTTGTTACAGCCAATTACAAAGTAATAAAAATTTTGCAAGATCCCTCAAGATCCAACTTACACACAAACCCTAGCTATCTAGATTTGTAACAACATGTCACAACAATCTAGTAGGCACATCCAGAAAGATTTGAACTTGGGTACATAGGCCTCCAAGCAATTTTTTGTTTCTAAGCCTCAACCCTAGCTCTGCTTATAGATTCACAACTCCAGAGTCCTAACTTGAATCTCTGCTCCACCTCTCATCTCTTTCAACACTCTACCCTAAACCTCCTTAAATACAAACATGGACATAAGTAGGCCTACAAATAAATATTAAATGCACATAAGATAAATATCCAAGACCCAAATAGGTCCACTCGCATCCCCCAATGAGAGATTCAAATTAAATACATGAAGTTAGCCTCCCAAATCTGAAATAACGTAAGTTGGCCAGACACATTGCCAAGCACCAGAGAAAACTGGCAGGCATTTTAGGGGAATTGAAGTGACCGATCTCCCTCAAGCATTGTTGAGCAATTGTAGTGACTGAGCTCCCTCAAGCATTGCCAAGCCACAACAAATTCTAAAAAATAGAAGTTTGTCAAACCCTCCAGCAATCGAGCCCTCCAACGGCCAAGCAATTTGATATTTGTGCTTTCCCACTATGCACTCTACATCAGGTTGTATCAGAGCACCAGGATTGTTCTTTGGGAAGGAATTTTCACTATGAGAGATAGGGAAAAATACCAAGGGGAATAATAATTCCCATCAAGGATAACCAATGTCTAATTGGAAAAGATAGTGAGAGAACAAGATTTTAGAAGAAAGAGACTTAAAGAAGAGTTAGCAAAGTTGAAATGAAACTAGGGAAGAAGAGTTGCATAGGAGTCAGAATAAGTGGAAGAAGAGGATCCAATCCATGACAAAGGAGAGATACCTTCAGATCAGAGACCCCTCCTAGAAGGCCTTGAAAGGGCTGGGAGGAAAGACAAACTTGATCTACCAATGTTTTGTGGTAAGATGAATCTAGAAGAATGCATGGAGTAGATAGAAGCATTGGAAAACTATTTTAAGTGTGAAGAGGTATCTGAATGCCAGAAGGTGAAGTTGGCTAAGTCTAAGATGAAGGTTCTAGCTCTCAATTTCTAGAACTTCCTACAAAATGAAAGGGCAGAAGAAGAAAGAAACCCCATCACTACTTGGAAGAAGATGGTGATTGAGATTAAGAGACAGTTTGTCCCTGAGGACTATGAGGTGTTTCTAAATAAGAATTTTGAAAACCTAAGACAAAAATATCTTGATGTTAGTGCCTACACCAAGGAGTTCTAGAGAATGACCCTCAAAGAAAATATACCAGAGAATGAGAATTTTTTTTTGGCAAGATACTCAAATGGTCTCAGATTTAGTATCTAAGATGAATTCAGTTTGTTCAACCCTGTGACTGTACACAAGTGCTACCAAATTTCACTAAGGGTTGAAGAGAAGAAAAATAGAAAATGATAAAAAAATATCAGAGGTAGAGGGAACAATTTTAGAGTTATAGGTAGGTTCAATGACAGAGGATCATTTCCAAGGAACCAAGGTGAATCTAGCAATCAATAATCAGAGGGAGAGTCAAGAAGTAGGGGAACTTTTAGAGGTAGAAGATCAAATAGTAGGGGAAGGTTTGGTGGAATAGGACCCAAGATATTCACTAGTAAGTGCTTCACATGTAACCAGATTGGGTATCAATCCTTTAGGTGTCCTAAGAAGATTGGTACAAAAAGGAAAGGAGGAGATGAAAGGGTTCAATTGACACAAAAAGATGACAATTAGAGTGTATCCTCTTTCCACAAGAACCTCAAGGACTACAAATCCATATTAAGGAGAATACCTTATGATGAAAAAAACACTCTTAAGAGTATCTACCTCTATAGAACCACCTCAATGGAAGTCACTATTTAGGACTATTAGCATTTTTTCTTGTATCCTTCAACTCTGAAAGAGAATGTGCAAACCAGACTTGGGGATCTTTGTCCAAAAACACAAATCTACTTCTTCCAGCAAACCGAGGGGAAAGGAAAAGGATAATTGATGAGGATTTGATCATCCTTCTTTGAGTTCCACACACTCAGGCAGGTGCACCTAAAAAATGATAAAATCTGCATATACAATGACTTAATAGCTAAACCTCATTATGTAGATGTGACCATGGATAGTTATCAAACTTATAAAACATGGGAGTTCAACTCAACCAGTCTTATACAGGATCCGACCTATACGATCTACTAAGAACTAGGGAAATGGTCAAGGTAACAACAAGGATATTCACCCTTCTTCTCTTCAAACCCGGAGGCTCAGGCAAGCTAACCTATCAGATTCACTTCTACAAGGAATAACCAAACATATTTGTACTACTCAATGCAACTTGTACACATTTATGCTATTACAGGAAAGGGAAAATGATATGAATTTAATGATTTGATGATGAAATTGCATAACCAGAAAAGGACCAGTGCCTTATCTATTAGGCAACAGAGTCAAACAAATATGCATTCCCAAAAAACCCTAACTCCAAACTCAAAAAACCCTAATGAAATGCCTTACAATTCATTCTTCTCATTTCAATATTTGGACATCAAATTCATTTGCTGACCCTAAACTCTTAGAACTTGCATTCAAGATTTAATCTCTCCTTGAAAGAAACTCAAAAAACAAGACCATAGCTACCTTGTAACTGGTGCATTAACATGCCTTACAGATTAATACACAAGAATTAAAACCAAGCATACAAAGACATCAAAAATATATTTGAACAAGTATTCCCTTATTTTTTCATTAAAAATCAACTGAATATCTACATTTTGCAAGACAAGGAACACAGAGAAATAAGCCTCAAAAGCTAGAATACTAACCAGCAACATAAATTTTCAACATCATCTTACAATCCAAGAAGAAACCAGATATAGGAGAAAGAATAAACAAAATCAATGATTGACACATGTCTGCTCCTCAAAAATATCAACAAATGATTCCAACTAAAACTGCAAGAATCTGATATGATTTTCCCTCAAATGGTCTACAAAATCATAATCTTCATTGTGAGACCTTTTTGGTGATATATGATACTCCATATTTTGGATAAAATTTTCCCTCTGAAACATCATTCAAACTTTTCCTTCCCGTGCATATTTCCTTTAACAGTTTGAAATATTTGAATTTGAATTTATTTACTTTTTCAATAGTTAGACTATTTAAATGAGATGAAATTTAACTTTAATATTTCATATTTGTCCAGATTTCATCTCATCTGACCAAGTGTCAATCAGACTTAATGGCTTATAGGTTAGATGTTGAGCATCTTTCCTTTAAGCCATTAAGTCTACGATAGGATCTTTTTGAAACTGCACACCTTTTAACTCCTTTTTTGGATGAATTTATTTAAATATTTCAATTAATCCTAAATTTAACTAGCTCTTGCCACTTGTCACTCAGGCTTAATGGCTTAATGGTTAGATGTCATGCATCTTTTCCTTAAGCCATTAAGTCAACCCTAGGTTTTCTTTAAACTTGCAAGTTCTTTAACCCTTTGTTGAAATAAATTCAATTTAAAAAATCATTTAAATCTGCACATTTTACTAGATTGTGCCAAGTGGCACCCTTTGATTGGTTCTGTGTGTCCACTTGGTGCCACATGTCAATGTCTGATTGGTGCCTCTGAACTGCACTGGATTATGCCACTTGGCACATGCTATGTGCCACGTGGCATCTTCTGATTCGCTTGCTAGTTCACTAGGTGCCATGTGTCTGAGGTGCCACATGGACAAATGGATTAATGGATTAATAATATCCTCCTTGCAACTTTCTCATTAAGCCATTAAGTCATCTGTCAATCTTGGTTGCCTCGAGATCTGTGCCCAAACTTGCAGCCTATTAAGCCAACTAATCTGCCATGTCATCCTTGCAGGTCCCGCCAAAATTTAGGTTTTTGTCCTCCATTGTCATTGACATAGAAACTGAGGTACCAATAATCTGCGTGTGTGGATAGAGCCTCCAATTCAACTTCATATTATGTATTGTACCCTTTTCCTTATAAACACTTGATATTTTTGTTGCTGGGTCAATGTGGGATAACAATTTTGGGAATTTTTAAAGCTTTCACCATATTGGGCGCCAAAATTGGGGTTCCCACTATGCTTCTTATTCCTACAGCACCAAGGGGCCCACCAAGAGCCTCTGGGCTTCTCATTTACAATATAATTGTGTGCTAGAGTATAAAAATGACTTAAAAAACTCAAACCCCACCCATGTGGGATAAATGCTCTTTGTGACTATTATGGGCAGTTTAAATAGTGCTACACACAGTCGACTATATCTTGCGAACCAAGAAGAATTTGGAAGATCGCCCCAGTTAGAATTTGGAGAATTAGTTTTGTGACAACATGTCCAAAATTGAGCACGATCCAACTATGGAATTGAAAATTATTTCCCCCGCAATATGACTATTTTTTATCTCCTACAAATTCGTGTTTGCAAAATCTTTATTCAATCTTTCCTAAACAGCTCCACGTGCCTTCTTCTCCATTTTCTATGTAGCCTATGGAATAGGTTTTTAAGTGTTTAATGTTTTAAATCCTTCTTGCATGCGTGGCGTAGGCACCCATTTTCTCTCCTACACAGATGTCTTCTCCAGAATGCTACCTCTTTCCGATAGTTTTTGCAATGTATTTGGCATTTGATTTCTTAAACTTCTCCCATGTTTCTCTGTGTGGCCTCTTCTTTGGCTTGCATTTTAGTGCTTTTTAAACATTCTTTGGGCCCTCCATTTCCAAATAACTATGCAAGACTTCATATTTGTTTGGAATTTTTTATCATAAATAATACAAGAGTTTTTGAGCAAACTTCCAAGGCATTTACGCCTGCCCATTGCATTTGGATTGGAAGTTTTAAAATGTCTTGGCTCCACCTCTTCCATTTGTCTTTTCTTGTGTTTTAATTAACATCCATTTGCATTTATACTTACTAAATCATAGCCACTTGGTGAAGTTGGATAATGCTATGTCAAAATTTCAACTATATCAATCAGTTCATTACATCTTTGTAAGATTTCCCAAAAACCATAAATGATCCTTGGAGACGGCCTCAAAAACTGAACGAGAAGCCTCAAATAAATGTGTCATCTATAACTTAAGTTCATTTCCAACATTTGAAAAACTGTGCCAAAGGAGATTTCACAAAAATACTTGAGCCAAAACATATCACTGATCAAACATGGCCTCTTGAAAAAACTAATTTTGTCCGCACCGCCAATCTGCACAAATCACCTTCAAAACTAACTTTGAAAACTCATCAACTGAAACCTTCCTAAACTAGAATCTTGGGTATTTATTCACTCCCATACAAGGAAAATGAATCCACAATTAGCTCACTCAGAAAACCATAAGGTGAAAAACCAACAAACACCAAAGTTAGCCTATTAGAAACATTTTGGAATAAAATAGTGAAATATGCAGAAGTCTGGTTTGGAAATGGCTTAAGAAAGTGACCAGACGGATTGGTAGAGATCCAAAAATCTTAAGAGAGAGTCACTCCTAGGTCTATAACTGGGTGAAAACTAGGAAATCTCCAAGTAGGTCACTTAAAATATGGACTATGCACATTCAATGAAACTTAACAAACTGCAAATGGAAAGGCTCTAGCAAAATGATCAAACAAGCACATGGGGGGCCAAAAATGGACATGGATACTCTCTAACATGTGTAAAATATAGTGAAACAACCCTCATTCTATTAACATCACTCAGTCATAAAATAAAACGTCCGAAGTGAGCCACTTTATAAAATTCTGGAAAGACACAAATGCAGATGTAAAATTTGCACAGACTGCCTTTGGATTCCTCTTGTAAAACATAGCATATTAGCTCCTGAATATTTTAAACTTTCCAAGTTGGTAAAACCTCACACATGGAATGTAGATATCCAACTAACTTATCATGACTATCAAGTGGGTACACATTGTAAGATCTTAAAGTAGGTAACTTCATAACCCTGTAATTCAGATTCTGAGACACAACATAACTTGCAAACAGAATATCCTTGGGAAACTTATCAAAAGAACTCATAGGAATCTATAAATGAAAATGGAGCTTCACTCTCATGCCTAAAACACCTTAGACCCATCCTTATATTATGAAACTCTATCAGGTCAAAGATGCAAGTATGGAAAGTAGGTCATTTACTATAATCAAACAATAAGCAGAATGCAGATATAAGTGAACACTTTTAAACAACTGTCTCCAAATTATATCAAATCTGAATTTAGAAATTTGTGACTCATTTCATCTACCCCATGATAGGTTCTTCATGTATTTTCCAATTAGTATCTTATGAAAATCATTAGGTCACATGTTACTTGCACTCAAAGTAGGCACTTTCCAAAAGTTTTTAAGGACAACAATTCACACTTAGGGAAATTTTTAGTATGGTCACTCCAAAATGCATTCAGATTTTGGAGTTCCAATAGTGGCTCTAATTGAGGATGCATGCCCCATGCATTCATGGAAAGGAATTTAGAATCTCATGGGTAGAAGCAGACCACCCCAAAAACAAATCAGACTTTCTTTCACTTTCTCTCTCTTCTCCTTCTCAACTCAAAAACTAGGAACCCTTTTATTCGAAAGGAAACAGACCACACGACTTAAAGGGAAAGAAAGAAACTGTACAAATATGGAACTTATTTACAAGAGGCCCAAAGCCCCAAAACTAGATTCATCTCTTACCTCTATCAAACATATGATTCTCATCTCCATGTATCAGAGGTAGACTGAAACTATTTCTTCCATGTGTCTGATCAAAAACACTGCCATTCACCTTCAGCACATCAAACAAAAGACAATCAAAAAACTCATCATCACTTGGAAAAACAATGTCACCGAATCACTGTGAATGTCGATCATTATATGACATCAAAACATCACACCTTCCTTTATCACTAATTTTTTGAAACAAGAAACATTCCAACTCACTTTGATGGCAGGGAACATCCGCATTCTGAACATTAGTTTGCACCACAAGACAAGCTTCTTTTATATCAACACTTTGCAAACTAAAAAAGAATGTCTCAAAACAAAAATCTGATTGCACAAAATCAGAAACAAATTTCTGATCCAAACTCCTATCAGCATTTTGTGAACAAGTATCATCAATCAATGGCTCTACTATTATTTCAAAATCTGAGAAAACACTTTCAGACTTATTACTAGCTTCCGGATCATGATGTGAAAAATAAATACTGAAACTATGTTTATGAAAAACTGAATCCACATCAAAACACTCATCATTGTATTCATCATAAACAACAACATTAAACTTATCACACTGATATGTGCTTTCAATTTTTAAAGTATCCAACCCAAGTATAGGGAAAGAATCCATATTACATGTATCATATTTCATGGCCTTATCAACATCATCACTATCAAAATATATCTTCATTGGGCATGAAACTTTAAAGTCATTTGTAGGTTCATACCTCTGATACTTAGCTTCTAGAAGTTCAAAAATTTTCTCACTACTTAGCGGGCATTGAACTTCTTGTTCATTTTCTTTGATCTCTTGCTCAATGCTGAATACATCTTCCTTGCTAGAAACAAGAGACAAGAATTCTTGGTTTATATCACTTTGTGCAAAAGACTCACTATCACTTTCATCCACATCATATTCAAGCTCTTGCTGTTCACATGAAACATTTTCAAGTTGAAACAAGAAATCATCATTTACATGCTGAAAATAAGGAAACTCTAAAAACTCAACGGAGTCACTTCCAGTTACAGATTCTTCCTCATTGTCTTGTTGTTCATAGACTTCACTGTCAACATTATAATCAACATTACTAGCACAAGTAGAATCAACATCATCTACATAACTAGATGCACATTTAACATCCTTAGTATTTTCAGACTCTAATTTCTCAATAGAATCTATCCTTCTATGGTATGTTTAATTTCTTTTTCTCTAAGAGATGCGGAACAACTGACTGATTAAGGCATACTAAGCTCTAGGAACATTTTAGCATATGTAGACTCTTGAAAATAAATACCCATTGGAAAATCATTATAAGCTTCACTAAACTTCTCATAAAACAATAGTGCTAACTCTTTCTTTCTCTCTCCTATTTCAAATCTTAAAATCAACATGCATTGCTGTTGGATCTTTTGATTTATCAATGAAATATCCTTTTCTATATTAACATTTTCCAGATCTTGCTCATAAACTTCAGATTTAGAAAACATATCTTGATCCATGGAGGCTGGAATTTCCATTTTAACCACTTATTTAACAACACATCACATTCTATCACAAATATTTCTATCTAACTTTATGCAACCATTAACTCATGAAACCACTGCATACTTCAGATTTTGAAAAGTGAAACTTCAAAAACAAGAAGTATGGAAACTTTCAGATCAATTTTCCCTTTTCTTAGTAACTTCTTAACTTCATAAGGGCCTTTTTATTTCTTATAAAAATAGATGATTACCTTGAAAATAATTGCAGCTATTGTTACCTTTTCTTCTTGACATGAATCATGGGGCAGATCTAGAGCCTCCTTTGTAGCTCTATCCTATTCTTCTTTCATAGAGTTGCCACCTCCTTGCAGAGGAAAAATATCAAACAACAAAAGCTATTTGGAAATCACTTTTGATCCTGGAAACCCATTCCAACCAACAAAGTTGCATAATATTTTTCTTCCTTTTTCTGCAAATAAGAACACTTCCAGGTGTTTCACATAGAGAGATCTAAACAAATTTCAGATTCATCTCTTGACACTCTTTCTCATAATTTGATTCTGGTATTGATTCAGCCAAGAAAGGAATCATACATCTTAAACTTGTTGATCTTAAACTTCACATAACAACTGATATCAATTTTAACACTAGCACAAGACAACCAGGATTCTCAAGATTTAAACAGAGTCGCCACCCACAACAGGTATGAGAAAATATTTAATAAATTAATCAAGAAATGGATGATAAATAGTTAGTCATTCCAGACTTTACAACAATCCATTTCTCCCCAATGGAGTAGCCATTTTGTTAGCGTTTTTTCTTGTATCCTTCAACTCTAAAAGATAATGTGCAAACTAGACTTGGGGATCTTTGTCCAACAACACAAATATACTTCTTCTAGAAAACTGAGGGGCAAGGAAAAGGCTAATTGATGAGGATTTGATCCTCCTTCTGCTTTGAGTTCCACACACTCAGGCGGGTGCACCTAAAACATCATAAAATCTGCATATACAATGACTTAATAGCTAAACCTCATTATGCATATGTGGCCATGGATAGTTCTAGGAATTATAAAACATGGGAGTTCAACTCAACCAGTCTTATACAGGATCCCACCTGTACGATCTACTAAGAACCAGGGAAATGGTCAAGGTAACAACAAGGATATTCACCCTTCTTCTATTTGAACCTAGAGACTCTGGTAGACTAAACTATCAGATTCACTTCTACAAGGAATCACCAAACATATTTGCACTATTCAATGCAACTTGTACACATTTATGCTCTTAAACAGGAAAGGGAAAATGAAAGGAATTTAATGATTTGACGATGAAATTGCATAACCAGCAAAGGACCAGTGCCTTATCTATTGGGCAACAGAGTCAAACAAATATGCATTCTAGGAAAAATCTAACTCTAAACACAAAAAACCCTAATGAAATGTCTCATAATCCATTCTTCTCATTTCAATATCTGGACATCAAATTCATGTGTTGACCCTAAACTCTCAGAACTTGCATTCAATATTTAATCTCTCCTTGAAATAAACTCAGAAAACAAGACCACAACTACCTTGTAACTGGTGCATTGACATGCCTTATAGATTAATACACAAGAATTAAAACCAAGCATACATAGACATCAGAAAGATATTTGAACAGGGATTCCCTTTGTTTTTCATTAAAAATCAACTGAATATCTACATTTTGCAAGACAAAGAACACAAAGAAATAAGGCCCAAAAGCCAGAATACTTCCCACCAGCATAAATTTTAAACATCATCTTACAATCCAAGAAGAAATGAGATAAACGAGAAAGAAAAAACAAAATCAGTCACTGACACCTGTCTGCTCCTCAAACATATCTGCAACTGCAAGAATCTAATATGATTTGCCCTCAAATGGTCTGCAAAATCATAATCTTCATCCTGAGACCTTTCCCATGATATATGATACTCCATATTTTGGATAAAATTTGCCCTCTGAAACATCAATCAAACTTTGCCTTCCCATGCATATTTCCTTTAACAGTTTGAAATATTTGAATTTGAATTTATTTACTTTTTCAATAGTTAGACTATTAAAATGAGATGAAATTTAACTTTAATATTTCATATTTGCCCATATTTCATCTCATCCTGCCAAGTGTCAATCAGACTTAATGGCTTATCGGTTAGATGTTGAGCATCTTTCCTTTAAACCATTAAGTCCACCATAAGATCTTTTTGAAATTGCACACCTTTTAACTCCTTTTTGGGATGAATTTATTTAAATATTTCAATTAATTCCAAATTTAACCAGCTCTTGCCACTTTTCACTCAGGCTTAATGGCTTAATGGTTAGATATCATGCATCTTTTCCTTAAGCAATTAAGTCAACCCTAGTATTTATTTAAACTTGCAAGTTCTTTAACCCTTTGTTGAAATAAATTCAATTTAAAAAATTATTTAAATCTGTACATTTTACCAGATTGCGCCAAGTGGAACCCTTCGATTGGTTCTATGTGTCCACTTGGTGCCACGTGTCAATGTCTGATTGGTGCCTTTGAACTGCACTGGATTTTGCCACTTGGCACATGCTCTGTGGCATGTGGTGTCTTTTGATTCGCTCACTGGTCTACTGGGCGCCATGTGTCTGGGGTGCCACATGGACCAATGGCTTAATGGCTTAATCATATCCTCCTTGCAACTTTCTCACTAAGCCATTGGTCATCCTTTGATCTTGGTTGCCTCAAGATTCGCACCCAAACTTGTAGCCTATTAAGCCAACTCATCTGCCATGTCAGCCTTACGGGTCTTGCCAAAATTTGGTTTTTTGTCGTCCTTCATCATCTACACAAAAAATGAGGTGCCAATCATCTACACACATGGATAGAGCCTCCAATTCAACTTCATATTATGTATTGTTCCCTTTTCCTTATAAACACTTGATATTTTTGTTGTTGGGTCAATGTGGGATAATACTTCTGGGATTTTTTAAAGCTTTCACCATATTGGGCACCAAAATTGGGGTTCCCACCATGTTGCTTATTCCTCTAGCACCAAGGGGCCTGCCAAGATCCTCTGGGCTTCTCATTTAAAATATAACTATGTTCTGGAGTATAAAAATGACTTAAAAAACTCAAACCCCACCCATGTGGGATAAATGCTCTATGTGACTGTTATGGGTAGTTTAGACAGTGTTGCACACAGTCGACTATATCTCACAAAACAAGAAGCATTTGGAAGATCACTCTGGTGAGAATCAAGATAATTAGTTTTGCGACCACATATCTGAAATTGAGCTCGATCCAATAGTGGAATTGAAAGTTATTCCCCCCACAATATTACTATTTTTTATCTCCTACAAATACATGTTTGCAAAACCTTTATTCAATCTTTCCCAAACAGCTCCACGTGCCTTCTTCTCCATTTTCTACACAACCTATGGAATAGGTATTTAAGTGTTTAATGTTTTCAATCCTTTTTGCATGCATGGTGTAGGCACCCATCTTCTCTCCTGCACGGATGTCTTCTCCAGAATGCTGCCTCTTTCCAATAGTTTTTGCAATGTATTTGGCATTTGATTTTTAAAACTTCTCCCATGTTCCTACGCGTGGCCTCTTCTTTGGCTTTCATTTCAATAAATTTTAAACATTGTTTGGGCCCTCCATTTCCAAATAAGTGCGAAAGACTTCATATTTGTTTTGAAATTTTTATCATAAATAATACAACAGTTTTTTAGCAAACTTCTAAGGCATTTACGCCTGCCCATTGCATTTGGATTGGAAGTTTTAAAATGTCTTAGCTCCACCTCTTCCATTTGTCTTTTCTTGTATTTTGATTCACCTCCATTTGAATTTATACTTACCAAATCGTAGCCACTTGGTGAAGTCGGATAATGCTACGTCAAAATTTCAACTATATCAATCAGTTCATTACATCTTTGTAAGATTTCCCAAACACCATAAATGATCCGTGGAGATGGCCTCAAAAACTGAACAAGAAGCCTCAAAGAAATGTTCCATCTGTAACTTAAGTTCATTTCCAACATTTGAAAATCCATGCCAAAGGAGATTTCACAAAAATACTTGAGCCAAAACATATCATTGACCAAACATGGCCTCTTGAAAAAACTAATTCTATCTGCACCACCAATCTGCACAAATCACCTTCAAAACTGACTTTGAAAACTCATCAACTGAAACCTTCATGAACCAAAATCTTGGGTATTTATTCACTCCCATAAAAGGAAAATGAATCCATAATTATTTCACTTAGAAAACCATAAGGTGAAAAACCAAGAAACACCAAAGTCAGCTTATTAGAAACATTCTAGAATAAAATAGTGAAATATGCAGAAGTCTGGTTTGGAAATGGCTTAAGAAAGTGACCAGACGAATTGGTAGAGATCCAAAAATCTTAAGGAAGAGTCACTCCTAGGTATAAAATGAAGGAAAACCCTCAATTCTTCTTGACCTTGACAGGTGCAAACTGGGAGACCTACAAGTAGGTCACTTAAAATATGGACTGTGCACATTCAATGAAACTTAACAAACTGCAAATGGAAACGCTCTGGCAAAACGATCAAACAAGCACATGGGGTGCCAAAAATGGACATGGATACTGTCTCACATGCCTAAAACATAGTGCAACAACCCTCATTCTATGAACATCACCTGGTCATAAAAGTGAACCTCCGAAGTGAGCCACTTTATAAAATTCTGGAAAGACACAAATGCAGATGTAAAATTTGCACAAACTGCATTTGGATTCCTCTTGCAAAACATAGCATATTAGCTCCTGAATATTTGAAAATTTCCAAGTTGGTAAAACCTCAAAAATGGAATGGATATATCCTAATAAATCATCATGAATATAAAGTGGGTACACATTGTAAGATCTCAAAGTAGGTAACTTCATAATCCTGTAATTCAGATTCTAAGACACAACATAAATTGCAAACAAAATAGCCTTGGGAAACTTATCAAATTAACTCATAGAAATTTGCAAATGAAAATGGAGCTTCACTCTCATGCCTAAAAAACCTTAGACCCATCCTTATATCATGACACTCTATTAGGTCAAAGATGCAAGTATGCAAAGTAGGTCATTTACTATAATCAGACAATAAACAGAATGTAGATTTAAGTGAACACCTTAAAGCAATTGTCTCCAAAACATATCAAATCTGAATTTAGAAATTTGTGACAAATTTCATCTACCCTATGATAGAATTTTCACATATTCCCCAATCACTATCTTATGAAAATCATCAGGTCACATCTTACTTGCACTCAAAGTAGGCACTTTCCAAAAGTTTTTAAGGACAACAATTCACACTTAGGGATATTTTTAGTATGGTGACTCCAAAATGCATTTGGATTTTGGAGTTCCAACAAGGAAAAATTTCAAGGTGAATAATAAGGTATGAAAATTTATTTTAGATTCAGGATAAATAGATAATATTTCTTTGAAATAGTTGGTTGATAATTTAAAGCTTAAAATAATCCCTCATCCATGTCCTTATAGATCTTGATGGTTGAAAAAGGAAAAGAAAACTTTCATTTGTGAACAAGTGTGGGTAGAGTTTACCCTAGGAGAGTATACAGATGGAGTATTGTGTGAAATTATAGAGATGGATTCATGTCACCTATTATTAGGTAGACCTAATAATTTTCATGTTAGTGCTAAGAATGATGGGAAAACTAATGTATACACCATAAACAAGGGTGGTATTAAATATGTCATGAATCCAAATACTGATGATGGGAAATGGAAACATGTTGTAAGTAGTATCTTGTGTGTGGGGGAGAAAGAGTTCATGAAATTCTTAAAGGAGAAGGGAACACCATGTTTTTCACTTGTTGTAAGACCTCAGAAGACAGCCTTAACGAATCCCATAGTCAAAGACACAGGAAGAGATGTAGGTCCTAAAGAAGTCAAGGCACTTTTGGATCAGTGTTGTGGTCTGATTGCAGGAAGTACACAAAACAATTTACCATCACAGAGAGAAGTCATTTCATAAACCTCATACCAAGGGCCACACTACCAAACAAAGAAGCCAAAAAAATGACCCTTGAACAAAATAAGGAAATATAAAGAAAAATTGATGAGTTATTATCAAAAGGGTTTATTAGGAATAGTGTGAGTCCATGTGCAGTCCTTACAATCCTAGCACCTAAGAAGGATGGTACATGGAGAATATGTATGGATTCTAGGGAAATCAATAGGATAACCATAAGATATAGGTTTCCTATGCCTAGAATAGAGGATCTAATGGATTTCTTAGGGGGTGCAAGTTACTATTCTAAGGTTGATCTCAAGAGTGGCTACCATCAGATAAGGATAAGGGGTGGAGATGAGTGGAAGACAACATTCAAGACCATAAAGGGTCTTTATGAATGGCTTGTAATGCCTTTTGGTCTATCCAATGCTCCAAGTACATTTATGAGGCTTATGAATAAAGTCTTGAAGCCTTTTCTAAATAAATTTGTTGTGGCATATCTTGATGATATTCTGATTTTTAGCAGGGATAAAGATGAACATCTCAAGCATTTGGATATGGTAATGAAGAAACTTCATGAGGAATAGTTGAAGGTAAATTTGGAGAAGTGTGTGTTCCTAAAAGAAGAACTGGTGTTCTTATGATTTGTGATATCCAAGAATAGTCTCAAGATGGATCTTTCTAAGGTTGAAGCCATCCTTAATTGACCACCACCTACTATTGCTTTAGAGGTAAAACTTTTCCATGGTTTTTGTAGTTTCTATAGGAAATTTATTAGAAACTTCAGTGACATATGAACTCCTATCATTAATACTATTTAAGGAGGAAGGAAATGTAATTTTGTGTGGACTAATGAGGCTAATGAATCATTGTATTTTTTGAAAAAGAAGATTGCAGAGAAACCCATCCTAGTTATGCCTAATTTTCACAAAGTATTCACAGTGGAATGTGATGCAAGCACTAAAGCTATTGGTGTGGTTTTGAGCCAAGAAGGGAAGCTAGCTTCCTTCTTCAGTGAGAAGTTGAACGAAGCTAAACATAAGTATTCAACTTATGATCTTGAACTATATGCCATAGTTCAGTCACTTAGGAAATGGAGGCGTTATTTGTTGCCTAAGGAATTCATTGTCTTAGTGACAATCATGCTCTTATTTTTATGAATAGGCAAGAAAAAATTAACCATAGGAATGTCAAATGGATGGAATTATTACAATTCTATACATTAATAATTAAGAGTAAGAAAAGGAATTGTGAATGAGGTTGCTGATTCTATCAGTAGGAGGCACTTAACTATTCAGACTATCTAGTTAGAAAGTCTTGGAGTTCATGCCATGAAATACATGTATGCCACAAATGATGACTTCTAGGAGGCCTATCAAGTTTTTATAGACATGAAAGAGAGGTATCACACTAATTTCTGAGAGTTTCTTATGTAGGATGGATTAATTTTCGAAGGATGTTTACTTTGTGTGCCTAAAGGATCCATAAGGGAGAAAATTATCAAAGAAAAGTACTGTGGTAGTTTTGTAGGGCACTTTGGTGTTAATAAAACACTAGATCTTATGAGGAGATTCTATCATTGGCCCAAGTTGTAGACAGATGTGAGGAAGTATGTGGAGAGTTGTTTGGTTTGTCAGCAAGAAAAGGGTCACACATCCAATGCAGGGTTGTAATTTCCATTTCTTATCCCTTCAAAGCCATGGGATTCTGTAAGTATGGACTTTGTCCTAGGTCTTCCTAAAATTAAAATTGGAATTGACAATGTCTATGCAGTAGTGGATAGATTTTATAAAATGACACACTTTATACCATGTAGAACCACTCATGATGCCTCTCACATAGCAGGGTTATACTTTAGGAAAGTTTTCAGACTCCATGGATTACCCTTATCAATTGTATCAGATAGAAATCCTAAGTTTTTGGGACACTTTTGGAGAACATTATGGAAAATATTGGAACTAATGTATCTATCCTCTACATATCATCCAAAGTTTAATTGTCAGACAGAGGTCATCAATAGGTCTCTTGGAAATCTTTTGATATGTCTAACTCAAGACCATGGAGCTACTTGGGATTCCATTCTGGCCCAAGCAAAGGTTTCTTACAGTGATTCGGTCAATAGGAGTACTGGTTTGACTCATTTTAAAATTGTGTATGGTGTTCACCATAGAGGTGTATTGGAACTTAGAGATGTCAGGCATATGGAGAAGAGGAGTGCCTTAGTAGAATATTTTGCTGAGGTGATGAAGGATATCCATGAACAAGTGTAGACAAAATTACAATAGGCTTCTAAAAAGTATACAGAGAATGTAGATAAGAAGAGAAGAGATTTTAAATTTAAGTGGGAGATATGGTGATGATTCACCTTAAGAAAGAAAGGCTACCTAAAGATAAGTATACTAAGCTCATGATGAAGAAACTTGGTCCTTTTAAAATACTAAAGAAATGTGGAAACAATGCTTACAAGATTGACTTGCCTTCTCATATTGGTTTATCTCCTATTTTTAATATTGCTGACATTTATGAATATAAAGGTCCTATTAGTGGTGATTGTGTTGCAGGTGATCCAGATCCTCGAAAGGACAATGTGATGAAAGACTTGCCCACACCATCCATTCCTAAGATTACATGCATTCTAGACAAAAGGGTGAGTAAGAAAACTAGAAGAACCAATTATTATGATTATTTGGTCAAATGGAAGAACCATCCTCTAGAAGATGCCACTTGGATGACTCCTGAAGAAATCCAGAAAGCAAGATTTAAGATTGAAAATATTCCAACTCAAGAGACTTGAGTTCATTTTGTCTTGAGGAGTATGGTGCAGGATACCCAGCACATGTGCATTTGGTTTTCAATTTATTTTAATAAAAGATAGATCCTTTAGATCATCCACCTTGTGTTTTGATCCACTTTGTGTGGTCAAGGGTCTCTAAGGTACATCTATAAACCTTGGGACACCTTAGTACACTTGGTTCTTAAGTTTACAATTATTAGGTATTCTAGGTGTTTTGGGTGTCTGGTTTTTGTTTCAAATGATTTTGGATCATTTTGATCATATTTGATCATGTCAAGGTGATAGGAATCCAATCTAAGTCATTTGGGTTCAAAATGTTGAAAATTGCAAAAGTTGTAATGTTGTCAAAATGTTGCTTGAGCAACTTTTCCAAAAATTGCTCGAGAAGTTTGAATTTAGTTTCAAAAGGTCATAACCATCCATGGGTTGGTTGGATCAAGGTAATGAAGTTATTTTAACATGTTCAAGCCTTTCCAACAAGGTTGGAAGATGTGTACAAAGTTTTGATGCATTTTGAATTAAAAGAACTATATTTCCTGAGCATTGGCCATTTGTAAAAATGTGTACATACTGGTAGGACTAAATGGTCACCATGTGAAGTTATTCTGGTGAATCTTCTTTCTTTATCATTTTATTTTGTTTCATCTGGAGTTGATTTGTGTAAGTTAGAAGCAATTTGGTGAACATAGTCTAGGAAAGCCCTGAAACCAAGTCTGTTGTGTAAATGGATACCTAAATTGACATTTATACAGTGGAAACTCACTAAAACTTAGGAAATTAAAGTTAGGGATGTACTTATAATGATTCTGGAGGCTCAGGTTGAGATCTAGAGTTTTGGTCCTTTTGGCATCAAGCCCTAGGCTAAAAATCCAAATGTATTTAGCTAGTCAAGCATGTACATTTGTGTGCATTAGAGAAATTTAATTGGAGGGACCGATTGAAAGGTTTTTTTGGACCATTTGAAGATAGGATAAGACTTACCAAAACTTTCATCAATTCTATGAACCCATCCTTAACCACTTGCTTTGTAATATAAGCCTAATCTAGCTAATTAGGTATGTGACCATTGTGAGGGTTTAGTGTTGTTGGATTAGAGTTGTACTTTTGGAATTTGGGTAATTTAGGAAATCCATAAAGGGTACTTGGAAACATCCTTCAGTAATTCTTTCCCTTCCATGACCAAAATTTGCCTAAGAAAAACCTCTTAGAAAAGGCTACAAGGATTCATAATATAATAAGAGATATTGGTGTTGTGAGTGTTGAGGAATCAATTGGTTGGGTGATTAGTTGTAATAATATCCTAAGTGAATTTTCCCAACCCTTATATTGGTTGGTTGAAGTCACTGGGGAATATTCCCACATTTTGGCTCATTTAGGGAAGGTGTCCCTTAATCCCAATTTTGGAAGATCTTGGAAAAAGCCTAGAAGTGACCATTGGGGTAAAGGAAGTGTTAAAGACCCCTAGGAAGTAAGGAATAAATATTTATACAAGTTTGGTGGAGTTGTATTTGAATAAACCCTAAGTTGAAGGGTTGTAACAACAATAGCCCATCTTTGTGCTTTCCCACTATGAACTCTATACCAAGACATATATTAGGAGAAAGATCAATTTTGTAGGCATTGGTGCCACACTACTTGAGAATATTGAATGGACCTATCTTCCTCATCATGATCTTAGTGAACTTTTATTTTGGAAGCCTCTCTCTTTTGAGATGAATCATCATCATATCTCCCACTTGAAATTGTACATCTCTCCTCTTCTTGTCTATTGATTTCTTATACTTGTCAGTAGTATGTGTTAACTTTTCCATCACTTGATGAATGTCTCTCAACACTTTAGGAAAAATATTCTTTTTGGAAACTTATTCTTTCCAAGTCTCTCACATCTCTCAAATCAAAAAAACCTATTGGGTGTGTCCCATAAACAATCTAGAATGGTCTCAGACTAGTGGTCCTATTCATTGAGTCATTGTAGGAGAATTTTGCTTGGGGAATGATAGAATCTTAACTTTTTCCATGTTATTTAGCTATAAACCTAAATAGGTTCCCAAGTGACCTATTTACTACCTTTGTTTTTCCATCATAATAAGGATGATAGGCTGAAGAGAAAGACAAACTTGCACCTAGTCTCTTCCAAAGAGTCCTCCAAAAGTGTCCTATAAATTTAGAATCCCTATCTGAAATTATAGATAATGGTAGACCATGAAGTATTATAGGTGCAGTAGCACCCATTGACAAATAAATAGAAAATTAGGATGGTGAGGTTGCAAGAGGACCTCCAGGAATTTTTTATATATAGTTTTGGTTGGCCAAGTGCCAAGAGGGTTCAAGAGATCCTATGCATTGTAATAAGTCCTAATTGTAAGACCTAGTGAGTGAGGATGAGTTATAAATCCTATGGTTCCCTATTGTAAATTGGAAATAGGTTGGGAATATTTGTGTTAGAAAATGTTGAATTGATTTTGTTAACATCATATCTCATGGAAATCAAACTTGGTTAGTTCCTACGTGTTAGTTTTGCAAAAGTTGTCAAATATTGTCAACAACATTGTTTGCAAAACCAAAAGTTGCTAATTACAAATTTTTGGAAAGTTGTTGCCCAATGCTCATAACCACCTGAAATCGGTTGAAACTTGGGGTTAAATTTTTAAATTGTGTCAACCATCATTGCAAATTTGGTTGGAAGAGAATTGTAGGAAGCATTTGCAAAAAATGAATGAAAAATAACATTTCACCGTATATTTGACTGATATTTTGTTGTGCACGATCCGGTACAAATTCAAATGATAAACCTAGTTTGATAGGAAGTTGGAAGTATGTATTAGTTTTAATTTGAATCAAACCAGAGATCTTAGGGAGGATAAATTATATATAAGTTGTATCATACTCAACTAGAAGTCAGTATTTTGAAGAAAATTAGGGTCGTCAATTTGAAACCCTCATACCTTCCAATGTAACCATGGAAAGTTCCTTAAACCAGGTTTAAAGGATAGGTATGGGATTGTATTTTAGATTTATTTTGGTTTAAGATAGGTTGGTTGCATTTGCAAGGAGAAATGTCTAAAACCTTAGCTCAGCATTCCTATGTGACGAGTGGAAGTGTTTAACCAGAAGGTTGTAGACCCCATAACTTTAGATGGGCATCAATTCAAAGCCTCAGGTTGGAGGAGGAGACTTCTTCCAAGTGCACCTAGATGTTCCCATAGGTGGTTTGGAAAATATCCAAATCCATAGAGTACTTCCTTCTTTACATGCCCCAATTAGGCCACCTAGACATTAGTGAAGACTTCCAAATAAACTGAGTTGGTGAAGGATCCATGATCTGTCCTCTTGGGAAAAGTGTTGTCCCAAAATTTGGAGTAAGGATACATAATTGTTTTAGGAGGTCCTTTGGTGTTTTTTGTTACAAACCCCAATAATATCGAGTAGTAGGCAATACCTAGTACTAGGCAATACTGAGTACCAGGCTATACTGAGTAGTATACTGTGCCAAGTGATAGTAAATGCCGAGTGGGATAGTTTTGAAGAATTGGATTGAATTGAATCAAAGGAGTAAGTTTGTTGATTTGAGGGATGTCAAAGGAGTGTTTTGACTTGTATGAATGATTCAGGGGCTTGGGAATAGATTGGAATGACCTTCAATGAGGAAGGTGCATTGGGAACACTAGGTGAACAAGGGTACATTAAGGAGATGTATGAAATAGTGGTCAACTCAGTACAAGGTTATGGGGGGTAAATTATTTTATGAGTTGTGAATAGGTAAATAATAACTTAAGGTGTAGGGATCTGGTCTTGGGTACTCTAGTCAAAAGGGGTAGGAAGGCCTGATAGGATCAAGCAAGGACTTGTAAATTGCTAGAAGTTGTTCTAGTGACCAGACCCTCTGCATCAAGTGGTATTAGAGAAATAAGGATCCTTAGGAGGATTGTGAACCATGTCTAGAGTAGATTATGATGATGATATTCCATCAAGGATGACAAATGCTAAAATTTTAAGGTTTGTGACAGAGTAGAAGGTAAGGCATGAGGCACAAATAGAGAAGATGGCTGAAGAAATGAAAAAGCTGTTAGAGAAGATGGGGAGGAAGAGTGGTGGAGACTCTGAAGAAGATGAGGAAGGGATTGAAGAAGAACCCCTTGAGATGGAAGAGGAAGAGGTTCCTGTAGATCACAGACTATTCTTGAAGACCCTGAAATCTATGGAGAGGAGAACCATGGGTGTTAAGTTGGAATTTCCTACCTACAATGGGAAGATTGACCCAGATGCTACTATGGATTGGGTTGATGCTCTCACAAGTTTATTTGACTGTGAAGGTATCCCTAAGAATCAGAGGGTAAAATTTTTTAATTCAAAGTTGAAAGGATTTGCACTCACATGGCGGAATTTCACTCAAGATGAAAGGATGAAGGTTGGTAAGAGACAAGTAACTACTTGGAAGAGGATGGTAGCCTTACTCAGATAGATGTACATCCATAAAGATTATGAAGTTAAAATTCATAAGAGGAGGAAAAGTTTGAGGCAGAAGGATTTAGATGTCTCAAGTTACACTAAAGAATTTTAGAGGCTTGCCATAAAATCCAATTTGGCTGAGCCTGAATGTGTAAAAATTGCAAGCTAAATGCAAGGATTGAGGGTCCCCATACAAGATGAACCCAGTTTAATTAGCCCTACCATAATACAAAAATGCTATCAATTGACATTGAAGGTTGAGGAGAAACTCAAGAGGAAACAAGATCAAGGTGGTAAAGGGAGAGGAAAAATAGATTTTAGAAGTAGGGAGAGATGCATGTCGAGTGGAAGAGGACAAGGTCCTAAGAACTTTGGAGAATCAAACCATGAACAAAACCAAGGAGAGAGAAGCTCTAGGGGTTTCTTTAGGGGAAGAAGATCAAACTCTAGAGGGAGATTCAAGGGAATAGACATTGATACCATCAAGTGTTATAAGTGTCATCAACCCTGGCACTTAGCATCAAAGTGTCCTGAAAGAGGGAACAAGAAATGTGAAAGGAGAGAAAAATTGGTGAGAGATGAAGAATCCCAAAGTGTACATTCACATGAATCCTTTGCAACACAAAAACAAGGAGAGTCACTCATGATGAGAAGAACTTTGATCAAAGCACCTAGTATACAAGAGCCACCCCAAAGAAAGACACTTTTTAGAGCCAATTGTAGAGTGGGGAAAAAGGTATGTAGAGTGGTTATTGTTACTCCAAATAAGATTTAAAGGTTTTCATTAGCGTCCAAGTAGGCAAATGGATAGTTGGTAACAGAGTCAAAAAATAGACAAATCAGTATGATCACTAAAGTACAGAATTAATTGAGTGCCCTGATCACATAGAGTTAACTAAGTGCAATGATCACTAAGGAGATAGACTTTACCAAGACACAGACAAAAATGAGCACATTTTCTACACTGAGAGACATAGAGAACACCGAGCACCAAGAGACAGTATTTAATGAGTAGACCAATGGTCACATACAATTTTGTTAAGGCACATCAATCTAGGTAAAAATAATTTCTGACTTAGATAACGGTTTAAAATAATCGAGGACAACATTAATTACAGATTCACAACATTAATTGTTTATATCTTCTATGTTTAGATGATCAAGGTAAATTTTGTACATCATTGATCTTAGGTTATGTAAGCCATTGTAAAACCCTAATTAGGTCATAAGGTTTGATATATACATAATGTAAAGATGTCATTTTTAATGTATGTTGATCAAGTAATGATCAAGTAAGTAGCCACCATACTACAGACATTAGAGATCATACAAGGGTTTTAGGACAAGGACTACATTGCAGTAATTAGTTTTCATAATAAGGGAAAGGCTACCGATAAGAACTGATCAGAAGGTATTATCATTCATAGTAAGGTGATACATTAAGGTGATACATTTTATATGCACTTAAAGGATCTGTATTCACAATATAGAGATTGTATTTTTTCAGATCACAATTTTGTTACTCTCTAACAATTGTAATAGACTCCAAAATCTCCTAATAGAGTAGACTTAACTATCTTTATGTAAATCTCCTAACAAAGTGCACACATAATTTTTGTTTCTAAATCCTCACACGAGGTAGATCTAATTGATCTCATTATTACTCCTAATAGGGTAAGATCATCAGAAGTGATCAATCTTTATAAATATTTAACATGCTACTTTACTTACCACAATAGTGAAGTTTTGTTGGTCTAATCCCCACCACAGTTCTTACCTTCTAACAGGGGTTTTCTGCGATACCAAAATACTAGTGTAATGTATATTTATTTTCATGTATGTGTATTGTTTACTTTACATGCATTTACATTTTAGTAGTGACATTACATGTTTGGTGAAAGGTTATCTACTAAGTCGGTTATATCAAAACATTTGGTTACAAAGATTTGATTGAAATATTTTAAGGGTACTGATTCAACCCTCCCCTCTTAGTACACACCATTCTATTATACCAACAATTGGTATCAGAGCTAGTTCTATTGTTTAGAAATTTTAACTACTGAAGAGAAACGATCTTACAATGGAAGGTATACACTTGATAAAACTATTGAAAATAAGAAGTTAAAGTTGCAGATCTATGTCGAACAATACAAAGAAGCTACAGAGAAACTTAGGGAGATGTTTATTAAGAGAAAGCACATGGCACTTCACTGTCATGAGACTAATTATCAGTAAGTAGAGATTCATGACCCATTTGACACATCTGGATCTAAATCTGGTAGCATATCTGTTACATTTGAAGGAATCATATCAAAGCTATCTAAGAGAAATCAACAACTTACTGAATGAGTGAAAGTACTACAAATCAATCAAGATACACAAATAGTTTGAATGGTTGAAGTCTTGAATGATGCAAAGAAAGATGAACAAGATAGAAACATGGTTGTTGATGATAGGATACAGATGACTAAAAAATTACAGGAAAAATAATATGAGATATTGAGACTTACTGAACATTACTTTGAGATCACCAATCAAGTGGTTGCTGTGAGTCATGTGCCAAACATAGTGAATATTGAGCTTGCTAAGAAAATAGAAGACATTGGTGTATTGAAAGAAGGGAATGAAAAATTGAGAAATGATTTGAAAATTCTACAACAACATAATGAAGTATCCCACTTGAATGTGTTATCTTTTTGTAGGAGATGAGTGAATGGTTGGCACTTGTCCGCTAATTGAGAGATAAAATGATGCACAGATTGTAGCTTTCCTTGAAGGTTGCACACTTGTTAGAGTTTCTTTGGTGGAGGCATCTCTATGATAGCTTGTACCTTCTTTGGATCTATTTTAATGCCTTGTTTGGATATAATGAATCCAAGAAGTTTGCCTAATGTGACCCCGAAGACACATTTCTTAGGGTTGAGAATTATGCAATAGTATCCAATCCTATCAAAGACACATTCCAAAATGTCTAATTGATCCTCACGCTTTACTGATTTTTCCAAGATATCATTAATATAGTCTTCAAGAATCTTGTGTATCATGTCATGAAAAATGACAGTCATGGCCCTTTGATAGGTTTCTCTAGTGTTCTTCAAGCCAAAAGGCATCATGTTATAGCAGAAGGTTCTGCAGGGGGTTGTGAATTTTTTCTTGTGCTGATCTTCTTCTACAATATGGATCTTATTATATCCAAAAAATCCATCCATGAGTGACAACATCTCATGTCCTGCTGTGAGATCTACTATCATATCTATGCTTGCCAATGGGAAATCATCCTTGGGACATGCCTTGTTGAGATCTCGGAAGTCCGTACATATCTTGATTAATTTATCAGGTTTAGATATTGGCACCATGTTAGAAATCTAGTCAGAGTAGTCAATGGTGTGAATGACCTTGGCTTGGAGTAACTTCTCTAGCTCTCCTTTGACAAGTAGTGACACTTTAGGGTGCACCGTTCTGAGCTTTTGTTTGACAGGTTTGATGTTTGGGTCCACTGCTAGATGGTGAACAACCAAGTTGGGGTCTAATCCTGACATGTGGGAGTTAGACCATGCAAACTTATTGATGGATTCCTTTAATAAAGTGACAAGATCACTTTCTTATGCTTCAGTCAGAGATGCTGCTATGTATGTAATGGAAAGATTCTCTTTGGTACCCAGGTTGACAGGTTTTGTTTCTTCAATGAGAATCGATGATTGTTCAGGCCTGTAATCATGGATTAGAGGAAGATGAGAGTCTTCATCCTCTGGCGCCTCAGGGAGGTTTTCACCAGTGGATACGACCTTTGTTTTTTACTTTTTTATGATCAGATAGTGCGCCAGAGGGGTTTTCGCTAGGGGATCAAATTTTTATTTTTCTTTTATCCTTCATTTTTGTGGCTGAAGTTCTCCTCTTCCCAAAAGTATGCTTTTGGGTCCATTTTGTAGACATATGCTAAGTCTTGCCCCTAGTCATTTCTTTGCTCAATTGCTCCCATAAAGCTTAGGAGCACATCCTCACTTTGGAACTTGTCAACATGCACGACACTTGGTTGGTCCCAGTCTATGAGTTCAGGATGGCAGAGAGAAAGGTCAATGAAGAGAATGGAAAGCTGACATAGAACATAATTTCCTAGGAAGGTTTCATAATCAAAGACATCGTCATAGGCTCTCACAACTTTCTCTTCCAGGACATCTTCGATGTTAGCAATTTTTCCCAGGGAAGGGTAAGAGGCATAGATGTTTTCGTTGGTCCCCACATTCGTGTCAGAGTCCATGCCAAGGCCTAGGTTCTTTTCTCACTAGGTAGGTATAGTAGGATCTTTCATTCCTTGCTCTTCATAAGCAAGGCCACCTCCTTGGTAGTTCCATTTTTCTATCACCAGCTTGTGAGTTGCAGGGTACTTACCTTTGAAGTAATAGAGGTGACTTGTGTCCTTGGGTGGTGGATCATTATAGAGCCATTGGTTGATGTTTGGTGTCATTTCCTTGCCATTCAAAGTACCCTTTGAGATAAAATTGGTAGGACCAAATTGTAGGAGATTGGTTGTCTTTGGTTCTATCTTGCTTAGATTAGGTTGGCGGCCTTAAGTGTGTGGATCAATTGGAAGTGCTCCAACTATGAAAGCATCAGATAAACTATACTCACCACAACCTTTATTGTTGATCTTGACCATGGATAGGGTGGAAGAGAGGATTATTTATGGTTTTGAATGGGTTTGAGATGAATTGGCGACAAAGGTGCCAATGTCAATCCTAGGACAGTGATTGGAATGTGGGAAGGAATTTTCCAATGCATTGTAGTATGTGAAGGGCTTGGGATCTATGTGGATGGCAATCTCAGTGCCATTATATAGAAATTTGATGCACTGATGGTAGGTGGAGGGAATGACTTGCATAGAATGAATCCATGGGCATCCAAGGAGAATGTTGAAGGGAAGGTCAAGATCAACAACATGACATACTATATCCTGGATAATAGGGCCCACTTGGATGGGTAATGATATGGTGCCTTTAGAAGTACGCTCTAGATTGTGATAGGCTTTGATGGTAATGACTTCATTTGTTATAGCTGCTTCAGTGTAGCCCAACTATTTTATGAATTTCAAAGTACACAGATTTGGGGCCAAACCATTATCTATCATGATACGTTTGATGAAAAAATATTTAACCATGACGGCAATATGGAGTGGCAGATTATGATCAGGATCTTCTGCAGGTATGTCTGTTGATTTAAAGGAGACCCCACAAGATGCGGACAAGTGTCTGACAAGGTTCTGGAATTCAGTGAGGTTGATGTCACTGGGAACATGAGATTCTTGCAAGGCTTTATTGAGGATCTCTTGATATGTGTGTGAAGTGTGGAGGAGAGCCAGGATGGAAATTTGTGTAGGAGTATTCCCTAGGTGTTCCAAAATGTTGTATTGGGTACAAGAAGATGAAATGGTACTCGCACCTACAACTGTTATTCAGCCTCGATGAGTGGTGACTGCACATTGATTATCAGCACCCTTGACATGGATGACATTAACGAAGGACTGGACTTGGGATAAGAAGCCAATGAGATTATCGTAGTTGATATATGCATTTGTATAATCTTTTCTATCAGCATTTTCTCCTTATTTACCCTTTCCCTGGTCAAAGGATTGAGTAGGACTGCCTGGGCCTTTACTCGAGGTGTGTTCAGGAAATGCATTTTAATAGATTTTAAGCTTTGCGTTTAGTGATGGTTGGGTAGGAGAGTCAACTTTGATCTCTTTGTGGTCAATGAGATCCTCGATGTAATGTTTTAGCTTCATGCATTTGAGGGTGGTGTGTCCCTTAACACAATGATATTCATAGTACTCGTTATCTTTATACCAGGCACACTTAGGTATTGAGTCATCAAATGGTTGCATTTTTGGATACAAAACTTGGTTAGCTTGGACCATTCTGCAGAAGATGACATCTATGTGTTCATCATAAGGGGTAAATGTGTGTTGTGGTGAATTTGAAGTGTGAGGCCTTTGTTGTCCATGTGGGACTGATATAGCATTTTTCTAGTTCATAGGACCTTGGTAGTTGGGTTGACATGATGTCCCTGGAGGGGGATGGATAATCGCACCTTGGGGATGCATTTTTTTCTCGTATGTTGGTTGGTGATATGTGGGAGTGGCCTATTGATACATGGGAGGAGGTTGAGAGTACATTGGCAGTACTTGCTAATAAGTTTGGGTAGGTGCATTAAGAACAGCTAGCACAAGCTAAACGTGTTTGGTGTCAATGGCTCTATTAGTTACTGCATTCTTGTTCTTGTTCCAATAATGTGATCGATCATTAATATTTTTTTCACATTGGGATTCCTTGTAGTGCTTGATGGCACCATCATCTATGAGACCTCGCTTAAGATCCATGCCTTTGATTCGGATGTCTTGATAATTTTGTATGTAATTCATGCACATGTGATAGGCGAGCTTAGGATGGAGGTTGTTAATTAAGATGTTGATAAGATGTTGCTTGGGGTGTTGATAGGATAACCTTGTTGTGATCCCTGGCCAGCGCTGAAGGTAATCAGTCAGGCTCTCTCCTCCCTTCTATTTGGAATTGCATAGGTCAAGGAGTGAGAGTTCATTTTCAATGTTATGTGTATATTAGGCCACAAACATTTTAGATAGTTCAACGAAAGTAAAGACTATGTCATCAGGGATTTTGTAGAACCATTCAAGGGCAGTCCCTCCTAAGATCTTAGGGAATAGTCTCATGAGGAAATTATTGCTATACGCCTCTTCTTGACACACTGTGTAGAATTCTTTCATGTGACTCACAGGATCTCCCTTCCCCCGATATTTATCAAATTTAGGTGTCTCAAAATGCTTGGGGAAGGGTATGGAAGTGATAGATCGATCAAATGAATAAGGACACACCTTTCCAAACTTGAATGTTTCAGCCTCTGTCCCTACTTTTAGCTCCTTGAGAACATTCTTCATTTCCTCCCACTCGTGCTTGATTTGTGGGGGAGGATTATTAACTATGATTGCATGGGTTCCTTGAACTTGTTATGGATCAAATGGAAAATATGGAGGATTTTGTATGGGATATTGTGGTGTTTGTTATGATGGTTTTTGGTCAGCGTATATGGTTTGTTGTGGTGGAAGCTGCGGCTAAGGGGAATATTACAGTGGAGGAGGTGGTGGTGCTTGATAAGGTTGTTACAACTGCTTGAAGTATGCTTATATTTGCTAAGGCATCAGATAGGTGGGATGAGCCTGTTGCACACCTGCATAGGGTGGAGGATAGGTATTCTATGGTGGAATTCCCTTAGTTTCTATAGAAAGGTAATTAATGTTACTAGGAACACTAAATTTCTATGGTGGTGGGATGGTTTGTGATGGAGCGGAAGATGGCATGGCTAGGTAGCTGGCGGAATGAGTTTGTTGTTGCTGCACAGGTTGGATGAAAGGATTAGTAAACTATTGTAGTGGTTATGGCATGAAGGGGTTTTCCCCCTACATTTGTGGTTGCAGTTGTTAAGCAACTTGGAGGGTGGACTGTGCAGCTGTGAAGGGGTTGATTTTTTTCCATTGTGCTTGGGATGTGAATGGGTTGGTAATTTGCTGCTGCGGTTGTTGTTGTTGGGATGGTTGCTGTATGGATTGTTGTTGCTGAATAGGTTGTTGTTGTTGGGATGGTTGTTGGATGGATTGTTGTTGCTGAATAGGTTGTTGTTGTTGTTGGATTGGTTGTTGTTGTTGCTGGATTGGTTGTTGCTGCTGTTAGATTGGTTGTTGTTGTTGTTGTTGGATTGGTTGTTGTTGTTGCTAGATTGGTTGTTGCTACTAGATTGGTTTTTGTTGTTGCTAGATTGGTTGTTATTATTACTGGATTGGTTTCTGCTACTGGATTGGTTGTTGATGTTGGATGGGTATTTGGGGTATGACGAAGGGATTCATAGATGGTTGTTGCATGGGAGGATTTGGATTAGTTTGCATTTGCAGAAAACCTATTGGCACACATTGTGGTTGCATTGCTAGTGGAGTGGGGAAAGTGGACCATTGTGGATATAAGGGTCGGTTATAGGTGTTAGTAGGTGGCATGCCTCTAGTGAAAAAAGGAAAAATAGGCATGGAGAATTGGGTGCTTTGATGCTGTGAACTAGCTATTGCAATTTGAATGGGCTGAGTAGGGATGGGTGGAATGGTAGTTTGCTGTGTGCTGACTGGTGGTGGTGGAAATCGTGCCACAAATGTTGGAAATGTTTGTAAAAGTGGAGGTGCTTGCATAGCAATAGGGGGCATTGCTTGTGTTTCTAATGTTGGATCAAGAGGAAAGGCTCCTAAGGTAGATGAAGGTGTCACGTGCACGATGGAGGGTGAGATGGAAGGTTGGACTACTTGTGCAATAAGAGTTCCCACCTTTAGGGCTCACTAGAGTGGATCAAAAGAAAAATTTCTATTGGGATGAGGACATTCCCCTAGAAGTGCCATAGGTCATGTGACAAGTGTGGGTATAATCCAAGGCGGGAGTTGAAGTCCTTATTGTTGAATGTCCAAAAGTACCTAATTGTTGCTACGTCCACTCATGGAATTCACCATGTGGACATGTCTTGGATGATTGATAAATTTTTCTATGGTATTCATGGTAGGCATCTCATTATTATCTACCTATATTTTCTCAATTTGTTTAGTGGGCTGAGGCGCATAAGTAACCATGGTGTTAGTGTTGTCAGTCACATAATTAGATGAACTAGTGATAAGATTAGGGTCCATGTTCTTCCTCTTCTTAGTGGCTCGTGTGATAGGTGGCATGAAATGACAATCTTAAGGGTATATGAGATACAAGATGTAATGCAAGGATGTGCTTAGGAAGCTAAGGATGATGATGCTAGGACTAGGATTTTTGACAATGCATGTAAGATGATGAGTATGCTCCTAAGGATGACTTGATGTATGCAAGGATTAATGGTTGCTTTCCCTAGTGTAAGATCAAGTGGATGCAATTTTCTACCTAAGACAGACTTGTGGTCTTCGGTGGATGGGATTCTCTGTCAATGCAAACCAACCTTTTGATCAAGGTGATGAGGTTGCAAAGGAAAAGGAGATTATCCTAAAAAATTCTTAGTAAATGACACTTAAGGATGGGGGTTTGATTAAGATGTAGGTTTTTAAGAAACTCAAAAGGGGATGCCATACCGAGTGAAGGATGTGATTAAGGATGCCTTGGATGATGATTTGGATGACTCTAGGTTGACTAGGATTTGATTGGATTATGCAAGATTATGCTAGGGTAAGTGTGTGATGTGCTTCTAAAGATGACAACCTATAGGAGGTCCTAAAATGCAAGCTAAGTGAGCTTAAGAAGAGGAGGAATGTTCATTTGTTGTGATAAACCAACTAGTCATATTTCTCAAATATGATAAAAGCAGCGTTTAGATGATATTTTCCCATAAAGCAAGCAACCTTGTTGTTGTATATCACTTTGTCGAATTGTTCTCATTTATAGGTTTCTTTCTTGATGGAATCGACTATGTGTTCGTACTTGTTAGCCTCTCAAGTTGTATTCTTATGTTCTCTTTGCACAGGTGGTAACAGAGTTTTCACCTTCTTATGCTTCTTGGAATCGGTCATGTCCTATAAATAGATATGATTTTGGATGAATAGTTGGAGGTTTTAGGACATATCTCATAAAAGACCAAATTATAAAAATTGGAGCTCATGGTAATCTGCAAAAGGACGTTGCTTTGATGATTTAGCAAAGGCTTGATTTCTGTCTGATTGTCAATAGATTTTGTTCTATGGCAAGAACCAATTTCAACACAATCAGATCAAAAAATAACATGCATGGGTCTAAAAACAATCTGACAAGGGAAAAAGAAACCTTGAAGGATACAAACAAGTGACAAATTTGTTTTGTTGGGTATTCCGTTGTGTTTTAGATTTTTCAATGTTGTTCAAACACTTCAAGCACGCATCTACCTAAGGAATTGGCTTCAAATGAAATATTATAGACCCGTTGCTTGGTATTCCTTTAGCTCACACAACAGTGTCACCCCTGAGAGGGCACCCATATTTTTTTCCTTTTTCCAGGTATTATTTCCGTGCTACAAAGATCTCTTTCGCAACACAATACCTTGGGACACATATGCTGGGGATCTTGGGGGGAGATTCTTCCCTCCCCTCACACTATAATAAATCACCGTTCAAAGGTGAATCGGGTAGCTTCTATGCTTAGATAGTTTAGTAAGTGTCTTTGTTTAATTGTATCCTTTATGTCCATGCAAGCACGATTCAGGTGTATAGCCCCATAGAGCGTCTTGACAAAAGTGGTCAAGCAAATGTGATTGAGACCGCAAGGTCTCACTTAAGTTAGACAAGAGTTGAGTATAAGTTCAAATTCCAATCGAATCCTGAGGCTTTAAATCCAAAGATTAAATTTGATTAACGTGAGTTAGAGTGGTGTGGCTTACACCTTGTTCTCACATGGGTCGTTCCCAGGAGATTTTTTCCTTGACCGATAGAACCATCTAAAGGATTAACTTGTTGAATAAAATTGGATTGGCAACAAAAAGGAGTAAAGATTTTTTATTTTCCCACAAAGGGGAAAAGAGAATACTCTCCTATCTAGTATCTTTTTTTCCACAAACACGCAAGACAAGTTTGTTCTTTCCCAAAGATTTATGCCATAAAAACTCAACTCCCTTTAGTTGGAAACTCTGAGACTTTGACTTTATTTTGTTCAATGGCTTCAACAATCATCTAAGTAGAATCTTCTAGGGGTTGTTTCTTCCATTTGATTAGATCCTCATAATAGGAATGTATCTATTTTTTCTTTCTCACCCTCTTGTCAAGAATACACTCTATCTCAGGTTTGGGTTGTGTTGGCATATCTATCACCAAATATTCATTTCTCTCCTTAGGTTGACCTGTATCACAAACATCACTAACAATACCCTTATATGCATAAATTTTAGAAGCATTTAAAATAGGGGAAAGACCTATATCACGAGGCAGATCAATTTTGTAGGTATTGACGCCACACTTCTTGAGAATCTTTAATGGACCTGTCTTCCTCATCATGAGCTTAGTGAGATTTTCTTTTGGAAGCCTCTCCCTTTTGAGATGAATCATCACCATATCTCCCACATGAAACTATACATCTCTCATCTTCTTGACTACTGATTTCTTATACTTGTCAGTAATATGTGTTAACTTATCCCTCACTTGTTGATGAATGTCTCTCATCACTTCAAAAAAATCTTCTTCTTGGGAACTTCTTTCCAAGTCTCTCACATCTCTCAACTCTAAAACACCTCTTGGGTGTGTCCCATAAACAATCTAGAATGGTCTTAGACTAGTGCTCCTATTCACTAAGTCATTATAGGAGAATTATACTTGGGGAATGATAGAATCCCAACTTTCTCCATGTTCTTTAGTTAAACACTTCAATAGGTTCCCAAGTGACCTATTAGCTACCTCTGTTTTTCCATAAAATTGAGGATGATAGGCTGAAGAGAAAGACAAAATTGTACCTAGTCTCTTCCAAAGAGTCCTCCAAAAGTGTCCAATAAATTTAGAATCCTTGTCTAAAACTATAGATAAGGGTAGACCTTGAAGTCTTACTACCTTCTTGAAGAAAATATGTGCAATATGAGATGCATCATGAGTAGTTTTACAAGGTAGGAAGCAAGTCATCTTGGAAAATCTATCCACCACAACATATATATTGTCATGACCCAGTTTGGTCCTTGGAAGTCCTAATACAAATTCCATGCTCATTGAATCCCATGGATTACATGGAATTGGTAAAGGAGTGTACAACCATTTATTTTAACTCTTCCCTTTACCCTTTTGACAAACATGCACCCTTCAAAATTTTTTTTGATGTTTGTCTGCATCCTTGGCCAAAAATAAAACCTCCTAACAAGTTCAAGTGTCTTATCAATCCCATAATATCCTGATAGACTTCCACACTTATTTTTTCTTACAATATTTTCTCTAATTGAGCATATAGGAATGTAAATTTGACTCCCTTTGAACAGTAAACCTTCTTGCAAAATAAAATCAGAGAACTCCATGTGGTATCTATCTCTCATTTCTATGCATACTTGATATGCTTCTTTGAAATCTTCATCTTTGGGATACATGTCATTCATTGAACTGATCCCAATGCTTTCCAATTGAATCTCACTTACTATCAAATTCCTCCTACTAAGAGAATCAATGACCTTATTGGATACCCCTTTCTTGTGCTTAATTGTGAAAGTGAAAGCTCCAAGATATTCCATCTACTTCATGTGTCTATAATTCAATTTCTCCTACATGTTCAAAAAACTCAATGCATGATTGTGAGTAAAGACCACAAATAACTTGTGTAATAAGTAATGTCTCCATTTTCTCAAAGACTGAACCCTGACATACATATCTAGATCATAAGTAGAAATTTTTTTTTTTTCTTCATTTAATTTCTCACAGAAAAAGGTAATAGATCTTTCCTCTTGACTCAAAAATCCACCTATAGCCTTATAACTTGCATCACATTCAATTGTAAAGACCTTATAGAAAGCTGGTAACACTAAGATGGGTTGATTTTCTACCTGTTAGAATGATTTAGAATAACTGAGAGGGGGGGAGAATTAGTTATCCTAGGTCTAGATGTACCAATTCAAATTTCAAACACTTCAACCAAGTTAGATCCACTCAGTAATCCACTCGATCTCTATAGCATATAATCAATAACATAAACTTGTAGTTTACTTTCCTAATGTAATCAACTTGCAGAATATAAAAATCTTAATAGTACTACACATCAAATAAAATTCACACAAGTATGACACTAGGATATAACATGGAAACCCAATATGGGAAAAACCACTAGTAACATGCTACCAATATTCACTCTTCTGTAGTGAGCTCTTTGAGAAGCCAACACAGTTAAAGGTTACAATACACACTGTTAAATGTGACCTGGTTAAAAGATTTAGTCACCCTGTTAAAAGTGAGCCTTCTTAGACGGATTGAAAAAATCACTTAGAATGTCACCTTGATTAAAGGGTTTAATAATATGAATGTTAGGTCAACATTGTTTAAAAGGATTTTGCGATTGATACAATGGTTAGAAAGTGACAAAAAATTATGATCTAAAACATACAACTCTTTTTGCAAATACAAATCCAATTATAGCTCAAATTCTAATTCACTGACTAACCTTCATTGTCATCTCTATCACTCAGATCTACTTGGAAATCCTTCAAGAAATCACTATTGTGCAGTCCTATACTGCTCTTCTCAACCTTGTCTACCTTCTTCTTAGATTTTCTAATCAATTGAATTAACCTCATACCACACACATATAACCTACATTTATATTAACCTTATACCTCTCTGATTAGGTAGCTTGATCTTTTGCCACTTAATCATCACCATAGATATTAGGGTTTGGTCAGATCCAACGAGTCCTTCCGAAATTTCATTTCCATCTACATTGTAGAATACATCCTAAAACTCCTTCTTGAATCCATACATAAAAAGATTAAACATATATTAAATGCTTATTTGATTCTCCACAATAATCATCCTTATCTTAATTATGCTTCACATATCCCAAGAAAATCAACTATGTTAGCTGGGTTCTCAAATATCTCTCAAACTATCAAAATAGTGACACTCGGTCATCATTGTGTTCTTTCGCCCAGTCATAACAAGATAACTCGATAATTTACTAATGCTCGGTAAATAATGATGCTCATTCGACACTAAATTTTCTTGGCATGTAATGGCACTCAGTCGACACTCTCATCATTCAGCAGAAACATAAGTTCCTTAATCTTCTTCTCTATTACTCCATCAAGACTATGTTAGGATTGAGTAATACTCAGAAGGGGGTGAATCAGTATTGCAACACTTTAAATTAAACTTAAACCAATTCCAAATAAACCATAAGCTTACTAAAATAAAAAGAACATAAGAAAATAACACAGAACTCATAACACCATTATTTTTTGTCGAGGAAACCCTGGCCAAGGGAAAACCCTGGTGGGGATGGTACCCACAAGAATGTATAAAGTATAATGTCCATGTTAGGATACCTAGGCATGTTAGGAGATGAATATTACATAGTAAATTTCCTTGTCAAAGGAGTAACAACATTGTTAAAGGTATACAACACCCTTTTAAGGGCCAACTGAGCTTATAGCTCTTACAACAAAATCTTATGTTACAAAGTGTTCTCAGTAATGAACAAAACAAGCATCTTCAATGCTTAGATACTTTGATTCATAGCTCTAGTTCAATGATCTTTGTCAACCTCTTCTCTAACATCTACCATTCACATACATACATATTCTTCTTTTTTTCATATACATCAATTTATTAAAATCAATCTTAGTTTCCATTCTTGCTTTACATTTCAATCCATAATAGCTTAAACATTTGGAGAAATTTGAAATGAGTTGTTCCATACTAGTTCTTGAATATTTCTTCCATTCATCCTTTGTTGCATTTGAACATAAATATTCTACTTGGGGAAGTCCTTAATATTGTGTTTGAGAGAGAAAATTCACACCTCCATAAGAGAGAAAATCAAACAAGCCTCTTGGGTGCACTTGTTTCTAGTTCTATCCAATGATATGAGGATAATTTTTGTGTTTTCATGCTTGCTTTTATCTCATTTGAATCTTTTAATGCTAACCCTTTAATGGATTTATGTTTTAGTAGATGATGGCAGGCTGATATTTTCATTGTATAAAGTTACCAAATGGTTTTTTAGGAATTGTTAGATCATGTTAGAAATGGTTACTATTGATGTTGTTGGTATTCATGTTTTGTCACTGATGTCAACTTATGTTTCTGTGGAGGAAGAATAGACTAATTATTTTTGTATGATGATTGAAAAAAGTGTATGGATACTGTATGAATGAATCAGAATGAGAGAAGATGAGGATATGTAGAATGATGTATGCTGATATTATTTCTAAGGTCACTTGGCTTAATATTGCATATTCGATAAGTTACAAATATTTTGGTGAAGACTAGTTACTGGACTATGACAAAGATGATTGACACAACAAGTCTCTTTGTTATGAGTATATCTTACATGTAATGATGATTTAGGTTATGTGAGCTTAAGGGATGATAGAAGAAATGTTAAGGAATGTTTTTTATGGGTCGCAAGTCATATGATTGTTGATGACATAAGTTGTGGTGTGTATTCTAGAGGAGACCTATTTGGGGCCGACTTCAGAGATGTAGCGTGTATTGTGGATTGCGAGTGTGGATTATGGACCTTGGATTATATCTGATATATTATAATTGATATATACTTGTTATAGGTACCATGTGTATATTAGAAAAGGGTTAAATAATTATTTATATATTGGGAAAGCTTAATTGGCCAACCTAATCAATTATTGTAGTAGAGTATACATGAAAGATATTTTCTTTTGAAAAGATGTATGTATGAAGAGAATGTGATTAATAGAGATAGAGAAGTGTGGAACTTGTGATCTTTATTTTTTTCTGGTGGATGTAGAGAAGAGGATATGATTATTATACTTCATTGGAACTGACCAAGAAAAGACAGCTACTATCAGATAGTTCATTGGATTGTATATTTTCTATATACACTTGTGTTTCAGACTGTAAGTCCTTCAGGGTGGCATCAACCTTCTTTAGGAAGTGTGCCTGGGAAATGAGAGCACTAATTTTCTTGAATCCTAATAGGGTTTGTCCTTTAACATGGACTATATACTATAATGTTGTAATAAGCTGCTAACATGGCTAAATCTTTTAACAGGGATACTATACTCTCAGTAAATTATTTGTGGGTGCTAATTCTCATCGGGGTTTTACCTTTAACAGGGTTTTATCGACAACAAAGGATTGTGTTATTGTGTTAGCATTTAATGTGTTATCATTTGGATTAAATTTTTGGTTTATAAATTTTACTGTTTAATAATATGTCTCACAACTAATTCACCCCCCTCTCAGTTGTGTTGGTGGGTTGTTATTCCTAATATGAATAAGTTGAATGAAGATGAAGATGTGATCAGAAATAAGACAAGGCTTGTGTGTATGGGTTATGCTCAAGAAGGAATAGAATATGGTAAGAATTTTACCCCAGTAGAAATATTGGAAGGAGTAAGAATCCTATTTTATTATGCTTCTTACAAGAAGTTTAAATTTTTTCAAATGGATGTCAAGTCAGGCTTCTTGAATGTAATTCTTGAAGAAAATGTTTGTATAAAAAAACCCAATGGTTTTGCATTGAAAAATGAAAAAGACATGTTGTGCAAGCTAAAAAAGGCACTAGATGGACTAAAAAAAGCTCCAAGGGCATGGTATGAAAGATTACATTCCTATCTTATTCAGATTGGTTTCAATAGGACAAGTGATGATAGTAATGTATATCCAAAAGTTGAAGGAGATAATATGTTGTTAGCTAAAGTATTTTTTGATGACATAATATTTGGAGGTAACAATGAGGTGAGCTTGATATTTGTTGAGGAGAGGAAGAAGGAATTTGAGATGTCACTAATTGGGGAGATCAATTCTTTATTGGATTGCAAGTTTCACAACTTAAGAATGTCATATATATATATCAGTCAATCCAAATATGTGAAAGAAGTGCTTACGAATGTTGGTATGGATGAATCCAAACCAGTTGGAACCCCAATAATAATAGGTTTTAAATTATCTAAAGATGATGAATTTGATAATGTAGCTGCAAATTTGTATAGATCTTCTATGATCAGTAAGATGCAGTATGTTGTTCATAACAGACTTGATATTTCTCAAGTAGTTGGTATAGTTTCTAGATTTCAATCAAGTCCTAAGGAATTTCACATGGTTGCAGTCAAAAATATATTTAGATGACTTTTGGTACTCTCAAATTTAGCACAAATTTAGAGTGACCAATTTAAATTTTCTCTAAGGCAAGGTGAGTACCCTTAAAAACTTTTCGAAGAGGTCTACTTGAAGTGCAAAGTAAAATGAGACCTGATGATTTGTATGAGATACTGCTTGGGGAACATGTGAAAAACATATCATGGGGTAGATATAATGGGTCACATCTTTTAGATGTCAGATTTGAGGTGTTTCGAAGAGGCTCATTTGAAGGTGTTCACTTAAATCTGCATCTTACACATTGCCTAACTATATCAAATGACCTACTTTGCATGCCAACATCTTTGTCTGAATAAATTTTCATGAAATAGGGATTAATCTGAGATGTTGTAGGAATGAGAGAGAGTCTCCAATTCCATTTTTAGATTCCTATGAGTTCATATGATAAGTTTCCCGAGGCTATTCTACTTGGAATTAATTTTGATTCTCAGAATGTGAAAGTGCAAAATTATGAAGTTGTGTACTTTGAGGTTGCACAACTTGCACCCAGTTGAATATCATGGTGAATTGAGTGGTCCTCTATATTTTATTCATAGAAGTGTGATATGATGAATATTTTTAGGCCTATTCCAATCCATCGGATTAGTTTTCTCAGCCGATTCCAAATCAGATTTATGTCATTTCACTGTGTTCTAATTGAGAAAGTTTTAAATGGCTGACTTTGAGGATTAATATTGACTGATTGGTTGATCATCAAAGCATGCCAACTGAATAATTGTATCCCTTATATGAAAATGAATTAGTTTCCAGGTGTTCAGATTCTAAGAGCCTCATTTAATGTCTTTGTGAAATCAAAACCAAATAGGCTTTATTCATTTTTTGTGTATTAAATGATTATTCATCCAGGAGCTTGACTTTGCATATTAATATTGTGATGCGATTTGATGGTCATAATGGGTTAGTGGATTATCTCCATTCTATGTATGAGGGTATACCAAATTGGAATGTTTCAAGGATTCAAGAGTTGATTTTCTATTTTCCACAAGAGGAATCCAAACGAATTTTTATGCAATTTGTACATCTGCGTTTGCACGACTTTTCAGAATTGTCAAATTTGATCAGTTGATTCTTGTACATGGAGTTGAATCTAGCGAAGCCATTTTGCGTGCATACTTATTGTTGATGATTAGTTCATCTTGCCAAGTGATAGATCCTTAGGAGTTGATCCGATGTCTTTCCAAGTTGCATTTTGGCCAGGATTTGCATATGTTTGAATACCAATTGTAGAATTGAATAAACTAGCTTATTTTGAATGTTATTATCTTTTAACCCTAGTTTTACCATGCAAATCCATTTGGAATATGAAATCACATGTTGGAAGTGAGTAAGGGTTTTGGATTACGTGTTTCTAAGTGGTTATCTGATCAGTTTCTAATACATTTCCAAAGGCTAGTTGTCATTTTGGGATAAATGTTCAGAAAGGAGTGTGGCCTCATAATTTAATTCTCTGTAGGCTATACACAAATTGGAGTGTTAGAAAGAGCTTCATAATATTTCAAGCCAATGCATTTTGGGAGGAGTTTCCATTCATTGTTGCTTCAACAAAATCTATCTCTAAAAAAATATACATTGATGAAAAATCCAAGTATCCTGTCTCGATTAGAATCATTCAGTTTGGTTTCAGTACCTGATGTTTCAATTGATAATCAATCATTTAATTTTGGTCAACCAATATGCAATCCATACTATGATCTCAATGATATTTTTATTGCTGAATATTTTGGTACAAAAGGTGAAAATAGCAATGACTTTATAACGGATGGCCACAACAAAATATTGTCTCCTTGACTTCTTTGCAGATTCAAAGCCCTAGAAGAATGTAGTCATCATTCAAATATAATAGTAGAAGATTCTTGGAAGCAATTTGGTGAAGCAAATTTTCATGAGTTTGGTTCATATAATTGTTCTCATGTAGAGGATAATGTCAAAAATGATTTGAATACAGAATGTTTCAAGTCTAATCAAGATAATAGCCAAACCATACAGGGTGGATAACTTAGCAACCAAAGTGTATATCCAAATATAGATCAAGTTCAAGAATGCCTTGGTGCTCTTTGTCGCAGGGATTCTAAGGAGGGTATTGAAGTTTTAAAATAATTGCATTAGGAAACGCATTGTCCTTATTGGCTTGCGCAAGGAGAACAAAGACTCAGCGTAGGAGATAAGGCATTGGAGAAGTTTTTAAAACATACAACTAAATGCAGTTTGGGAGATCCATGCAACATTGCAAGGATTTTTATTAAAATAAATAAACCAAATGCAATGTGGCCAGTGTAAGACATAGCAATTGAAGGCTTCACTATGCTCCAAGCACATTGCTTGCAAGTGCAAACTGAACACAGCCAGCGCAGCAGTGAAGGAGGACTTTCTTAAAGGTTTTAAAACTAAATGTTAAATGCAAGTGAAATTAAAAACAAACAAATGCATTTAATGATAGCCAAAGACCCTACCCAAGAGGGAGACCAGCATAATGCATTCAAAATTCTGTGCAAGCATAGAAGAGGAGTTAAAACTTGAATTGCAAAGTGCAATTTGTAGATGGACGAGCGTGCTCTGTGTGGGAAGATGGAGAGAGAGCCTTGCGCAGAAAAAGGAAGGTGTTGCGCTAAAGGCCAAAAGGACATCCACACAAGCGAAGGTGGAATGAAAACATTTTAAAACACAGGCTATAAAATTTCAAAAGCTTTATTATAAAATATTAAATGGAAAATGGTGTCAAGTGCACATTGAAGCTTGCGCAGGAGGAATAGAATATAGAATGGTTGCACAGACTTTCAATTGGGAAGCTAGTAGACATAATAAGAAAAGCCCAAACTAAAATGAAATATACAACCAAAGACAAATTACAAGTTTAAATTTTTTAAACAATGCGCTAGCTCATTAAATCCTCTACGCAGATTGATAAGGAGATTATGTAATGGAAAATAGGGCATGTGTAGACCAAGGAAACCTTGCGCATGGTGTCAATGTAAGGGCACATTTAACGTTTATAGATGTAATGTGAAGAAGCTTGTGCAATGTCCAAGCAACAAGAGAACTGGTGTTGAGTAGGAATATGAAATAGAGATCCCACACCTTGAAAACAAGATGGAGAGTTGCGCAACATACCAGAAGGGGCTCCCAGGCTTGAAAATGTGAAAGTTGAATATCCCACATGTAGTAGGTAATGGAATTTTTAAATATTTATATATTATGGCTCTTTCATATTAAAATAAGTAAGAAGCCAAGAGGCTCCTTGGCTGGCCCTTTAGCTGGAGGAGTGCATACATGGTGGGCCCCATATTTTGGATGCAAATGCATAGTAAAATTTTAAAAGCTCAAAAATTTTAGTCCCACATTCACCAGGAAATGGAAAACATGGATGTTTAAAAGGAAAAACACATAGTATGAAGTTTGAAGACGAAACCCAAAGGCTCTACACGTGCGTCCAAGGCATTTCTTGAAATGCGTGCCAACAATGACGAAGGATAAAAACAAAATTTTGGTAGGGCCCACAAGGATGATGTGGCAGGTGACTTGGTAGAAGAGGTAGTGGATTGTGCACGCATCTCAAGGCATGATCTGGTGCATCCTGGGTAGATAATAAGGATTAATATGCAGAAAGAAATCAAAGGAAATAAAGGTAAAGGGAGGGCACATTTAGAAGAAACAAAGATTAATGTCCTGGAAAGATTAAAATGCAGAGATTAAGGTAAAATAAATGCAAAAATATGATAGAGGCTAATATGTGAAGATAAATCTTAATGTGTGCAGATGCACAAATATTAAAATTAAGAATAGTTCAAACTATTGAAAAGATGTGCACAGGAGGGAAAAGTTTATTTAGTGATTTAGTTGACAAATCTTATCAAAAACAACAAGGGTAATATACCGTTGTAAAGGTCTCATGATGAGGATTGCATTTTAGAAATCTATTTTAGTGCAGAATCAAATTGATTTGAACAAAATAAAGAAAGAATGACTCAGCTCAAAATTGGTTAAAGCAAAGAAGATAGGTGGTGTTTGAAGGAAATATCTGGAAAACCTTTTTCTCTGGCTTTATATTGAGTCTTTTTCATGTTAGGAGGGTTCAAATATATTAGCCTCCATAGAGGGTTTCAAGTTGTGCTTAACTACAGGAGCTTCCAATTTTAGTTGGTTCCATTAGGATATAGTTTATTGGACTGTATTAGCTTTTTTGTCAAATAGAATAGATGTTTTTAGATCTTTTTCATATTGTTGAAGTGGTAAATGTTGTAGATCAGATTGGTACAAAAGAAAGATTCATCATACTTTATACAGTTTTTCTCAGATTCAAGTCTCTCCTCTGTGTTGTTCATTTGGATTATGAATTTTTTGATTCATTGCATAGATTCATCTGTGTATATGTTATTAGTCCTTAGTTCTAATCTAGGATCAGACTAAATAAAGCTATGGATATGACATAAGTTCATATGTTCTACATAAGGATTTTTTATAAGTAGTGTCACTAGTACATTTGAGACCTCTTTTCGATGGCTATGCATTGCAATTATGACACTACTCCGTCGGGAAAGTGAAATAGACTGGTGTTGCAATTTTGGTGTCAGAATCACCAACAATAGCTATGTTTGTCGTTATTGCGATGGTCATGACCATCGCAATATGCACTGGCTATGAGGGTTAGTATGCCATCGTTACACATTATGAGTGTCATGATGAAAATGTTGCACATGCGACATCCACCTGTCAGACTATTCTGACATCTAGACGTTGTGTGTAGTTTTCTGGCGTTGGTCATCCACTGAATACCATCACAATTGCGATGATATGCTATGTTTAAAAAAAAAATTTCACTTTCATAGAGTGGGACCTTAAAATATTGAGCTTCTCTTTGTTTTGAGAATAGTTTAACATTCTCTACTTAACAGGGCCAACCACGTGAAGGTGGAATCTCATTTGGCCACTCCTAGGAGTCTCTTATGACCCTTTATGACACTGTAAGATCTCTAAGATGTAATATTATAGATTGTAAAGGGTCATAAAGGGTCATAAGTGATCCTGGGACACAAAAACTAAGAAATATAAATGTAGGCATCATGGTCAAAATTGTTTGGAGACACACCATAATTGAGTGGTATACCTAGACGATGCAACACAACCACTACTCCTCTAGTTCTAAGTTGGCACTGCAGGATCCAAAACCCATAGATAAGGAATAAATTTAGAGAGTAGAGGAGGAGGGCCATAATGACCAAAATAATATAGGGATCCTATATTATTTTGGTCGTTATGGCCCTCCTCCTCTTCTCTCTAAATTTATTCCTCATCTATGGGTTTTGGATCCTGCAATGCCAACTTAGAACTGGAGGAGTAGTGGTTGTGTTGCATCCTCTGGGTATACCACTCAATTATGTTGTGTCTCGAAATAATTGTGACCATGATATCTAAATTTATGTTTCTTAATTGTTGTGATATCGACAATTATGTTTCCTAGCTATCGTGTTTATGTGCATGTTCTTTATGTGTTTGGCTTCTCTCCCTCGCATCTAAAATAATATTTTCCCACTCTAAATCAAGAATGCACATGTAGCTGCATAGAATATATGGTGTTAGAAGGCCCCAGATGGGCATAAATTCAATGTACAATTATGGTCTTGAATAGATAAAGTGGAACTGGAATTTCAGCAAGGCTGGGAAACATTTGTGCATAATTATGAACTTTTTTTGAAATTCCAGTTTCAATTTATCTTTACAAGACCATAATTGTACCATTGAAAATATTCCCATCTAGGCCTTCTAACACCATATGTTCTCTTGGTTGTTTATGTTGTGTCTCCAAGGAATTGTGACCATGATGCCTATATTTATGTTTCTCAGCTGTTGTGAGATTAAAAGTCTTCTAAGGAATGTGTCATGCCTATGTCGAACTGCATAGGATCGTCACCAAAGGGGGTTCTAGATCAGAGAAATCCCTTTCAATTAATAATTATGAAGCTATCAATGGTATACTAATTGTTTAGGATTGTAAGTTTCCATTGATGGCTTGAAATTACCAAGCAAAAGGTGTACAAAAAACTTAGCAGCCTCCTGAGCCTTTTGCTTGAATTTTTGCCCATCTGGGCCTTCTAAAACCGTATGGAATGTGATTTTCTTAAATAAGGCATCATACAGACCTGTTTAGTGATCATATGTGTTGAAGGTGGCACTTGATGCTACTGCAACGACTATAGATATTAAATTTTGCATCACTGCCTGATGTCATTGAAGCGACATATGACTCCACCTTTAGCACAATATGATCACTAGATAGGTCTGTATGTCTTCTAATTTTAAGTTGGGCTATTTCCATTCTTGTTTTATGAAGTTTGGTGATCATGTTGGATATTTTCTTCTATGAAAATTATTGATCGTATGTTTGTCATTTATGACAACATATAATATACAATGGTGTTCTATATGCAATTATCAGTATAGATGTTTGGGAGCCTTGCGTGTTTATTTCCATGGTGTACACATGTTCTAGTTTCTATGTGCACTCACACAAATTCAGATATGCAGTTTCAGTGGAGATATGTTAATCTATTTTGACAGTTACAGTGTCTGAAGATTATCTGTGAAGAGCCAACGTAATTACATTGTTTCTTGAATTGCACCTATCTTTAGGATATGTGTGTTTGTATTCATGTTTAGTTATGAGTTAAAGATAATTATCTAAAGGAGCTAAATGTTTTCTAATAGAAGTGGGATGATTGAGTCAATTTGGTAGAGCCGACTATGTGAAGCATTGTGTCTATTCAGTTTGATTTGCATGGTTCTAATCAGGTTGTGTGCTTGATTTGGTTGACTAAGGAAGTATTGAAGGGAATCATAAAGCTAACTAAGATCACATATTTTGGAGAAGATACTTATAGTAGTTCATTTGATGAATGCTAAGTGTGAATGATAAGAGGAGAGACAGAAAAAGTACACAATAGAATGTCCATTGTTTTGGGACAGTAAAGATATTTCATTCATCAAGAAAAGCTCAATGTGAAGAAGTGAAAGCATACAATACACTGGAATTGATCAAGATAATAGGTCTACTCAAATAGTTCATTTATAAGTTATAGTGCATATCTATTTTACTGAAGGTTGCAACCTTCATCATTTTAGCAGTGAGCTTTTTGGACAGTGAGTCCTCACTCCTAACAAAATTATTTTTAAAAGACTCCTAACAGGGTTTGACCCTTAACCAGGTCACTGTACTTATTGCATTGTAAAGATCAACTGCTAACAAGGTTGTAATATCTTCTAACAGGAATTATTATACTCAAGTACAGTTCTTTGTGGGTGTTAATTCCCATCAGGGTTTTTACCTATTTGGTTTCCCCATAACCAAAATTGTTGTGTTCTATCTTGTTTCATCTGAATGTGTTAATGCTTAATGTTATTCTATAATTAATCTGAGAAAAGAATCAAACTAGCTGATAATTGATTCACCCCCCCCTCTTAGTTATCCCTTGGGACTATTCCAACAAATGGTATCAAAGCCAAGTGCCTTGGAGAGAAAGCTTAACAAATTAAGGTAGATCAAATGGGGTACTTCAGGAAAGAGGGTCCTAATTTTGATGGAGAGAACTATCTTGACTGGAAGAACAAAAGGATAACACATCTTCAGTGCATTGGTTTTGAGATCTATGAGATTTCTACTCATGAAATTGATGTTCCCACCTTGAAAGACCTTGCAGAAGAAGACTCTACAATTAAACAAAAGGAAGTATTCACTCAAAATGCAATTTCCAAGGAGGCCCTAATTAGTGTCGTATCTGACAATGAATTTTCTGAGATCAAGAATGTAGAACAAGCATATTAAATCTAGAAATACTTAGAAGATATGTTTGAAGGAGACATTCAAGAAAAGAATGTGCACAAAAAGACATGGAAGAAAAGATACAATAATTTAGAGATGCTACCTGAAGAGAACATCAGAGCTTACAATCAAAGGATTAATGAAGCAATATCAGGTATCAGGAAATATGGTGGACAAATTTCAGAGGATGATATAATGGACAAACTGATGACCACATTGACAGAAGATTATGAAAGCAAGATTAACATCTTGGATGAAACCATGCAATTCTCAAAGGACTTCAAAAGAGAAACCCTGATCAGAAAAATATTTGCATTTGAGATATCAAGACTAAAGATAGAACCTAAAATGGAAACAACCTTCAAAGCCTCAGTCCATGGTAAGAAATCTTTAAGCAGCTCTAGTAATAATGAAAAAGAAGAAGTTGATACTAAACTAGAAGAAATCATTGCTATGATTTCTAAGAAGGAAAGAAAAGGTAAAGGGAAATATGAAGGAAAGCTACCATTCAAATTTTTTTCATGCAACAAAGTTGGAGACTTTGCATCCAAGTGTCCTACAAGAGTCAAGAAGTTTAGATCATATTGCAAACCCAAATATACTAAGGAATGCTATCATGTTGAAGATGGTGTAACTGCTGATGATTCAGGAGAAGATGAAATAAGATTTGTTTCCATTAAAGACATTGAGAAAATTCTTGAGGAGATAGACATTGAAGATGAAAAACAAGCACAACAGTTGACATTAGTTTCCAAAGAAGATATCAAAATAGACTGGATCATAGACAACGGGTGTTCACATCGCATGACATGTGACAAAGATAGATTTGTACATCTAGATAAGTACAAAGGTGGCATGGTAAGATTTGGAGATAACACTCCCAAACCTATCATAGGCATAGGATCTATCACCTTAGATGGAAAGAATGAGACAAATGATGTTTGTTATGTTGATGGTTTGCATCATAACCTACTAAGTGTTGGACAACTATTAGATAAAGGATATCAGCTGAAACTCAAGAAAAATAGATGTATTATCAACAAAAAAGAAGGAGACATGATTGCATCAGGCTCAAAGACCAAAGGTAATGTCTTTCTACTTAACTCTAAAGTAAGTTGTTTTGTTGCAAAAGTGGATGATAGTTGGCTATGGCACAAGAGACTTTGTCATATCAATTTTGACAACATAGTAAAGATAAGTATTGTAAAGGTAGTAAGAGACCTTCCAAGTATTGCAAGACCAGTTGATACTATTTGTAGGATATGTGTGATGGGGAAGTATGTGAGGACCTCATTCAAGAGTAAAGAGAACTCTGCAGAGAACAAATTAGATCTGATACATACAGACCTATGTGGACCTACTAAAACAAGATCATACCATGGAGAAAGGTATTTTATTTTATTTGTTGATGATTTCTCAAGGATGATGTGGGTTGCATTCTTAAAAGCCAAATCTGAAGCTTTTGAGAAGTTCAAAGTATTCAAAGCTAAGGTTGAAAATGAATCTGGATTAAAGATAAAATGTATGAGATCAGATAGACAAGGAGAATTTACCTTTGACCAGTTTTATGACTACTGCGAAGAACATGGAATCAAAAGATAGTTAAGTGCACCTAGAACCCCTCAGCAGAATGGGATTTTAGAAAGAAGGAAAATGATAATACTTGTCACGGTGCACACTATCATGATTGAAGGAAAGTTTTCCCATACCTATTGGAGAGATGTGGTCAATACAACAGTCTATACTATCAATAGAATCTAGTTAAGGCCAGGCGCAGACAAGACACCTTATGAACTTTGGTTTGGTAATGTAACTACTATAAAATACTTCAGATTCTTTGGAAGCAAGTGCTACATCAAGAGAGATGATAGTATTGGCAAGTTTGATGCTAGAAGCGATGAAGGTATTTTCTTGGTTACTCTACTAAAAGCAAAGCCTATAGATGTTTTAATCTAAGAATGAAGAAGATCATTGAAATTTCTCATGTAAAGATTGATGATAAGTTTATGATTCAAGAAAGATACTATGAATGTGCTCCCATGATTGAAGATGAACCTAGACCTATCAGTAAGGACACAATTATTGAAGAAATGTTTTACTGTATTGATGTTTCATGCAAAAATCTTGAACCAAGTCAAGAAGAATCATAGATTACAAATGAAAGTGTCACTCCTAAAAACTCAAAATACACATCCAAATACCAGTCTAAGGAAGACATCATTGGAGATCAGAGTGCTAAAGTCTTGACAAGATCTAGAGAAAAAGGGTCAACCATTGATGAAGAGGTATGCTTACTCTCTTAGATTGAACCCTCAAGTGTTGAAGATGCATGCAATGATTCAGATTGGCAAAGTGCTATGCAAGAAGAATTGGATCAGATAATTAATAATGATACATGGGAACTGGTCCCTAGACCTCGTGACAAGAATGTGATTGGAACAAAGTGGATATTTAGGAATAAGATAAATGAAGAAGGTACAGTGGTAAGAAAAAAAGAAATACTAGTATATAAAGGATATGTGGAGAGAGAAGGAATAGACTACACTGATATATTTTGCCCTGTGAGAATACTGGAAGCTATCAAGTTGTTTCTGGCCTATGCAACATTCAAAAACTTTAAAGTATATCAAATGGATGTCAAGTCAGCTTTTCTAAATGGTGAGTTGAAGGAAGACGTTTACATAGAACAGTCTGAAGGATTTAATCTATCAGACAAACCAGACATGGTATGCAGACTAAAGAAAGCACTTTATGGACTTAAACAGGCCCCAAGAGCATGGTATGAGAGACTTGATGGTTACTTAACAAAGATACAATTTAGAAAAGGAGAAGTAGATTGTAACTTATTCATAAGAGAGACAGATGAAGGATTATTACTTGTTGCTATTTTTTTTTATGACATTATCTTTGGAGGTAATGAAAAGCTTAGTGCAGAATTTTCCAAAGAGATGCAAAGTGAGTTTGAAATTAGCATGATTGGACCTATCAAATATTTTTTGGGATGGAATGTAAAACAAAAAGACAAAGGCATATTCATAAATTAGTCTAAGTATGTGAAGAAGATATTGAAAACTTTCAAAATGGAATACTGCAAACCAGTAAGCACCCCCATGATAACATGAAGCAGGCTTTCTAAAGATGATGATTCCACAATAGTTGACAAGACACTGTATAAGTCTATGATTGGAAAACTCATATATCTTACTCAATCTAGACCAGATATTTCCAATGTAATTGGCTTTGTTGGAAGATTTGGAGTTGAACCTAAACAAAATCACCTAATGGCAATAAAAAAGAATATTCAGATACTTAAAGGGGGCTATAGACTATGGTTTATGGTATCCTAAGTCAAATAATATACAACTTCATGTATATACAGATGCAGATTGGGTAGGTTGGGTTGATGACAGGAAGAGTACATCAAGAGGAGCAGTGTTTCTTAGAGACAGGTTGGTTACTTGGACAAGCAAGAAGCAGAACTGTATCTCTCAGTCGATAACAGAAGCTGAGTATGTTGCAGCAGTACTAAATTGTTCAACAATAGTTTGGATCAAATAGATGATTAAAGACTTTGGTATTCAGGTTGATTATCCTATTTTTATTCATTGTGATAACACTAGCATTATCAATGTGTCAAATAACCCTGTGATGCATGCAAAGACAAAACACAATGAGATCAAATATCACTTTCTAATAGAAAAATTTGTAGACAAAGAAGTAAAGTTGGATTATGTGAGCACTAAAGAACAGTTAGCATATATTTTACAAAGCTTTAATCAAAATATACTTTTGAGTATCTGAGGGAAAAGCTGGGAGTAATTCCCTTTCTTGAGTCTGATTAGAATTTGAAGCAAAGAACATCAGCCATTGGTGACTAATGAATGGTTGAATACTCTACTTCTAGAGTAGTACCTATGCTTATTGGTGTTTGGCACCCTTTTCCATTGATGCCAAAGGGCAAGTATATAGTAAGGGGGAGCATATACTCTGGGGGAGTATATAGTCATGAAAACAAAAATACAGTCAGAGGAGCTACAATACTGAAGAGGAACCTTTGATGAGGATATTGAGAAGATTGTAAAAAATAAAGGAATCACTTTTGGATTGATGGTGTTTTTAATCATATGTTACCATCAATTTCAGAGGGGGAGATTGTTGGAGATTTTCTTCTGTGAAAATTGTTGATTGTATGTTTGTCATTGATGACAACATATAATACAGATCGGTGTTCTATATGAAATTATCAGTATAGATGTTTGGGAGCCTTGTGTGTTTATTTCCATGGTGTACACATGTTCTGGTTGCTATGTGCATTCACGCAGATTTAGATATGTAGTTTTAGTGGAGATATGTTAATCTATTTTGATAGTTACTGTGTCTGAAGATTATATGTGAAGAGCTGACATAATTACATTGTTTCTTGAGTTGCGCCTATCTTCGAGATATGCATTTTTTAATTCATGTTTAGTTTTGAGTTAATGATAATTATCTATAGGCGCTAAATGTGTTCTAACAGAAGTGGGATGATTGAGTCAATTTGGTAGAGCCGACTATGTGAAGCGTCGCATCTATTCAGTTTGAGTTGCATAGTTCTAATCAGGTTGCGTGCTTGATTTGGCTGACTAAAGAAGTATTGAAGGGACTCCTAAAGCTGACTAAGATCACATTTTTTGGGGAAGATACTTATAGTATTTCATTTGATGAATGCTAAATGTGAACGATAAGAGGAGACAAAAAAAGTACAGAACAAAATGCCTGTTGTTTTGGGATAGTAAAGACATTTCATTCATCAAGAAAAGATCTATGTGAAGTAGAAGTGAAAGCATACAATACACTGGAACTAATAAATATAGAAGGTCTACTCAAATAGTTCATTTATCAGATATAGTGCAAATCTATTTTACTGAAGGTTGTAGCCTTCATCATTTTAGCAGTGAGCTTTTTGGACAATGAGTCCTCAACCCTAACAGGGTTATTTGTAAAAGAATCCTAACAAGGTCTAACCCTTAACTAGGTCACTGTACTTATTGCATTATAAAGATCAACTCCTAAAAGGGTTGTAAGATCTTCTAACAAGGGTTATTAAACTCAAGTACAGTTCTTTGTGGGTGCTAATTCCCACCAGAGTTTTTACTTATTTGGTTTCCCCGTAACCAAAATTGTTGTGTTCTATCTTGTGTCATCTAAATGTGTTAATGCCTAATGTTATTCTATAATTAATTAGAGAAAATAATTAAACTAGCTGATAACTGATTCACCCCTCCTCTCATTTATCCCTTGGGCCTATTCCAACAGATCCTTGCCAATGTCTTCAAGGTTGAATCCAGTATGCTCCTATATGATCCAAAACCTGCAAGGAAGGAAAAGATGGGGTTAGATCCAAAGGATCTAAGAAATGCCTAGAACCCTATTACTGATCCTCATCTACAATTATGCATGTGCATAGTCAAGCCATACACTTCTAAAAGGAACAAGGATAAAATTTACAAAAACCCATCCAAGATATAGAAAATCATAACAAAGTCATAAAAAACAATAAGTTCGTGAGTTTATCAAAATATTTCCAACGTATCTACATGAAATTATTAAAAAATTTCAGTATCTACAATATCCCTCTGTTAATCACATTTATGCATATGGTCCCAACAAATTAGTGCACAAACTACACAAAGAAGACATTGCAGAAACATGATTTCTGCTTTCGTCATCGAAGCAATCTCAGAGGCACTAGCTGCCTCTTGAGACTTGCACAAGTTGCATTCATTTCCTACATCAAGTATAGACTTAGATGGGGTAGATTTAAATGTGGTTTCATCGACCCACCGAAAGTATTGACATCCACAATTTCCCTGCAATACCAAATCTACATTAGTTCTTTCCAAAATGATTATAACTTGTCACATTACTTTTAAACATTGAAATATAATTCTATATCCAGAACTTTTTCCTATTTGGGAAACTCCAAAATGGATGCCCATGATTACTTTTGTGTGACATCTTCAACACACAAGGTTCAACACCACATTGACACATAGGCATATTGATCGAAGCCATCGATGCTATATCGATAAATATTGCACTGTCATTCCAACATATTATTTTGTTTAGTTGGTTATTTTGTTCATTCATACTAATTATAATTGCAATAAAAAGAAACATACTAATCATGTATACAACATCTCAAATCAAATTGCAAAATGACTATTGTCAATCACAGTACATGTAAATGCAATGTCCTAACTACACTTGATGGAAACCATCTGCAAAGTTGTGATTGGGACTTTTAGTCCTTACCACACATTGAAATGCATGTAAAGGCATCTACAGTTGGGGGCATGTCAAATTTTGATATTTCTATCCAGATTCAAGTGTATAGTTTGACATTCACAAATTGCCTCGTGTTAGCTGTAGTTAACAAACTAATCTCACCGAAATTGTTGATGTTTCGATAATTCCTCTCATTACTTGGTGCAGGAGCACACCTAGGCTAACCTCCATAGTTAGTATGTTTTGGCTTGTACTTGACATTGGCAAAGTCAAGATAGCTAGGTTTTTTTTGAGACCTTAGAAGGTCATTGCAATGTGGGCTACGTGAGTTAGTCATTAGGACTAAGGTCACCAAATTAGCCATTGTTAGTAGTTTTTAAATTCTTAGTGTTAAGAGTTTGAGTTGGACTCTTTAATGTGTCTTAAACAAATTCATGATGTCATAGAGATGCCATATGGTCATAAATTTTCTTGGATCCTTGAAATGAAGAGGTTAGAGGTCCTAAAATCTAGGAAGGAGGCATAATGGAAAAGATGCCAAAAGTTGCTAAAATGTTGCTATGACAACATTTGCAATTATTGCATATGTTGCATGCAACTCAGTTATCTTTGGATCCCCTTATGAATAGGAAGTGGAAATTGACCAATAGTCCCTAGAATCATGGAGATGGCATCTAATGTGACCCAAGACTTGAACCAATGGAGGTCATACATTGTAACAAGATTTCAATAGTGAAATAGCTCTACAACTTTGTGTATTCAGGAATCCCAAGCATTTTTTATGAAAGTCATATGAAATGGATTGAAAGACTGAAACTAATTGTTTTTTTGTGTTCTTAGGATAGTTTGAAGCATCTTTCATTCATTAAGCTAGTTTTTTAGAGGTAGTGTAAGGTCTTAGATAAAATATTTTGTGTTTTGTGTGTTCACTGGACCTGTCTTGACCAGTCAGTCGTTTCATGGCTCCCCCACGAAATCTAACAATAGGATCTTCCTAAGGATAGATGGAAATTTTAGGGGAGTCAATGGTATATATATATGTAGAGTTAGGAGTCAAGGAAAGTCAATTTTCTATTTTTAGTTCCAATCCCTAGGTGAGCATGCACTGTCTAGTTAGTGGTTTGGAGGTGAAATAGTGAGCATTCTTATGCAAGGTAGGGAAGTACTATATGGACTAAGCATAGTTTTAGTTAGGGAATGGTAATATATTGACATTCTAGGAGGGTCAAGTTTGTATCAATCCATTTGGTCAAGTCTTGAGCAAGTTTTGCATTGTGTTGCAGACTTTCCTAGAAATTAGGCCTATTAGCCCTATTGATCCTAGTTTGTAGGAACCCTATGTACGGAGGACTTTTAAAACTAAAACCTTAAAAATAACTTGTCAAGTGATAGAGGGTATCTAAATGTGTGATTGGTTTTTCAACTTATTTGGGAAAGTTTTGAAAGAAGTGGGAAAAACACATTGTAAAAGGCTACAAGCAATAGGCCTCAATTAGGCTTCCAAGTGATTGAATCCTTGAACCCGGTAAAGACTAATTTGAAGTTCCTAGTAAATGATTTCAAAAGAAAAGGAGATGAAAATTTTCAAGTGGATAGATGTCCCTGCAATGAATCATGAATGTTAGAATGGAATTGGCAATTAGATCCTTCTAGGTGTAGTGGGAAAAGTGAAGATTTGAACTAACTAAAAGGTGTTAGACTTTCAAGGTGAAGCACATGAGTTGAGAACTCTTAGAGGAGAGTTGGAATTGGACTTAGTTAATTATCTAAGCCAATCAAGACCTAGAGGAGATTAGGTTTCTAGAAGAGACAAGCTAAGGTCTCTTAGTTGAAGTGTTAGCAAGCCTTGGAACACTCACATCATATTGGTATCAGAGTTTGATTGAGATCAGGCTTTTGATGGATATTTCAACCTACTAAATCAGTTGTAGAGAATACACCATTTGGATAAATAGAATAAAAATCCATGGTGACTAATGCTGAGTTAGCCAAAAAGGTGGATGAGAAAGAAGAAGACAAAAAGTTGTTAGAGAAAGGTTGTCTCAAATGGAGCAACTCTTGAGAGAAGTCCAAAACAAAGATGAGAAGATGAAAGATAAGATAGATCAGAAAGAAGAAGAAGAAGAAGAAGAAGAAGAAGAAGAAGAAGAAGAAGAAGCAAGGGAAAAGGGAGTGGATGTAGAAGAGGAAGTTCCAACCCCTGACCCTGTCAAGGATCAATAACCCTTCTTAAAGGCATTGAAAGATTTAAGTGGCAAAGATTTAGAGGGTGTACCACTTTTTAGTGGACAAATGGATCCAGATTCAGTTGTGGATTGGATTGATAGCATAGAGAACCATTTCAAATGTGATGGTATCATAGAGGCCCAAAAAGTGAGTGTGGCCAAGTCAAGGTTGAGAGGATCAGCTCTCACATGGTGGAAGTTTGTTCAAACTAAAAGGGAGAAAGAAGGAAAGAGTCATATAGTCTCATGGAAGGCGATGGTGACTAAGTTCAAGAAGCCTTACCTACCTGATGATTATGAGGTTCAATTGCATAGGAGAAGACACAATCTAAGACAAAAAGATTTGGATGTCCAAGCATACACTGAAGAGTTCCAAAAGTTGTGCTTAAGGTCACTAGTGGTGGAGGATGAAAGCATCAAGCTAGCTAGATACTTGAATGGAATCAAATGGTCTATTCAAGTAGACATGAGTCTTGTAAACTTTAAAACCATTCACCAATGTTATCAAATGGCCTTGAAGATAGAGGAGAAAGGCAAAAGAAAGAAAGAGCAAACCTCCAAAGGAAGAGGTAATGGAAGGGATAGTAGAGAATCAAGAGGTGGCTATGGTGGAAGAAGTTTAGAATCAAGGACACAAGGAGAAGTAAAGTACACTAAGAAGAAAGAAGTAAGTTCTAGTAGAGGTGGTAGAGGAAGGAACTCAAATTTCAGAGGTAGAAGTGGTGGACAAGGAAGAGGCAATTACTTTTCCAATATGAAATGTTACCATTGCAACCAAATGGGACACCCTACCTATAGGTGTCTAGAGAAGGGTAGTACTTCTCAAGGAGGTAATAAGAGAACTAATTTAGCTCATGAAGACTCAAATGCAGTAGAGACACACTCTGAGGTACCACTAAATTTAGAAGAAGGTGAGAACCTCATGATGAGGAGAACATTGATCAAGGAGCTAGTCAAGGAGGAGCCAAGCCAAAGAAGGTCCTTATTTAGGATCAAATGTAAGGTGATGGGAAAAGTATGTAGATTCATTATAGACTCAGGGTCTACTGACAACATTGTGTTAGAGGAAGTAGACAACAAGTTAGGCATGATAAGGATACCTCATACCCATCCTTACAAGGTCACATGGCTCAATAAGGGACAACATGTCTTAGTCAATGAGAAAGCATGGGTAGAGTTCTCTATAGGGAGATATAAGGACAAGGTTATATGTGATGTGATTCCCATGGATACATGTCACTTGCTCCTAGGAAGGCCATGGCAATTTGACCACCAAGATATCCATGATGGAGTGAAGAACTCCAAAGTAACTTTCAAAATCCAATCATTGTTAGAAGATGTAGATGTGAAGAAAATAGGTCCTAATGTGCTTATGGTGAGTGAAAAGGAATTTTTAGAAGCCATGGAAGAAGGAGAAGGAGTTGGCTATGCATTGGTGATAAGGCCAAGAGAAAAGAATGAAGAAAAAGGAGACAAGAAGCCAGAGGTACCTAAGGAGATACAAAGTATGTTGCTGACTTATGAAGGTATAGTAAGTGATGGAAAACCATCAAAATTACCCCCTACAAGAGCCATAAGTCATAGGATAGACTTCATACCCGGAGCTACCCTGCCTAATAAGGCAGCTTACAAGATGACCCCTCAACAAAATGAGGAAATTGCTAGGAAAATAGAAGAACTCCTTAACCAAGGCCATATTAAGAAAAGAATTAGCCCTTGTGCAGTACCTACTATCCTAGAACTAAGAAAGGAGGAACATGGAGGCTTTGTACTGATTCAAGAGCCATAAATAGGATAACCATTAGGTATAGGTTTCCCATACCTAGGATTGAGGACCTAATGGATTGTCTAGGTGAAGCTAAGTACTTTAGTAAGATAGACTTGAAGAGTGGGTATCAACAAATTAGGATACATGAGGGAGATGAATGGAAGACAACATTAAAAACTAATGAAGGTTTGTATGAATGGCTTGTCATGCCATTTGGACTATCTAATGCCCCCTCCACATTCATGAGGCTCATGAATGAAGTCCTCAAAGATTACATTGGAAAATTTGTAGTAGTATATCTTGATGATATATTGATTTATAGTAGGAAAAGAGAGGAGCATCTTCAACACCTTGAGACTATCTTCAAGAAGCTACATGAAGAGAAGTTGATGAATAACTTGGAGAAATGTGAGTTCATCAAAACAGAGCTAGTGTACCTTGGGTTTGTGCTCTCTCATGGAAATCTAAAAATGGAAAAAAGTAAAGTGGAAGCCATCATGAATTGGCCTACTCCAAGGACAACAATAAAGGTAAGAAGTTTTCATGGCCTTGCTCAGTATTTTAGGAATTTTATAAGGCAGTTTAGTGCTATTTGTACTCCTATGTTGGATACAATCAAAGGAGGAATGAAGACCAAGTTCATATGGAATGAATAAGCCACTAAGAGCTTTGATTTATTGAAAGAAAAGATTTCTACCCAACCTATCCTAGTATTGCCAAGCTTTGAGAAGCTTTTCACCATTGAGTGTGATGCAAGCAATGTGGCTATTGAAGCTGTCCTAAGACAAGAGGGAAAACCAGTAGAATTTCATTCAGAAAAGTTGAGTGAAGTCAAGAGGAAGTATTCTTCGTATGACCTTGAAATTTATGCATTAGTTCAGTATTTAAGGAAACGGAGACACTATTTACTCCCCAAGGAGTTCATAGTCTACTCGGATAATCAAGCTTTAAGTTTTCTGAATTCTCAAGAGAAGTTCAGCCACAAGCACATGAAATGGGTGGAATACTTACAAGCTTATATCTTTAATATCAAACACAAGAAAGGTGTCCTCAATAAAGTGGCAGATGCATTGTCTAAAAGAGCTCTTACCATCCAAGAGATGCAATTAAAGAGTAAGGGAATAGATCATTTTAAGGATCTATATGATAATGATGAAGACTTTCAAGATATTTATAAGGTATGTGTTGAATTCAAGAATCATTTTCATAGCAAGTATGTTGAATACACTTTGCAAAGTAATCTTTTGTTCAAGGGAAATCAGTTGTGTGTCCCTAGAGGGTCTATTAGGGAGAACTTAATCCAAGAAAAGCACAATGGTGCATTGAGTGGTCATTTTGGGATCACTAAGACCCAAGAACTTGTTCAAAGGTTCTTTTATTGGCCAAGGATGAATCTTGATGTTAAGAGGTATGTGGAAAATTGTGTTGTATGTCAAAGAGAAAAAGTTAATTCTTCAAATGTAGGTCTTTATCAGCCACTACCTATTCCCACTAGGCCATGGGAATGCTTGAGCATGGATTTTGTAGTCTGGTTACCCAAGAAAAAACAAGGCATGGATAGTGTCTATGTAGTTGTGGACAGAATTAGCAAGATGGCTCACTTTGTGCCATGCAAGACCACTAATGATGCTAGCCAAATAGCCTCTCTCTTGTTTAAAGAGATAGTAAGAATCTATGGGTTTCCTATGAGCATAGTGTCAGATAGAGACACTAAATTTATGAGTCATTTTTGGAAGACTCTTTGGCAAAGATTGGGTACTAATTTATCCTTTGGGTCTGCATACCATCCCCAAACTGATGGTCAGACTAAAGTGATGAATATAAGCCTTGGAAATTTTCTAAGATGCTTGACCAAGGAGTTTGGATAGCAATGGGATCAATTGATTGGGCAAGCTGAGTATGCCTACAATGATACCATCAATAGATCAATAGGGAAGAGCCCCTTTGAGGTAGTGTATGGATTACATCCTAAAGGAGTCTATGAGTTGAGAGAATTGAAGGATGGAGTCAAGGCAAGTGGATATGCAGATGATTTTGGTTATGCAATGCAAGAGATACATGATACAGTCCAAAAAATATTTTTAGAGAACACCTTGAAACATAAAACCAAGGTTGATGAGAGTAGGAGAGCAGTTTAGTTCAAAGTGGGTGACATGTTCATGGTGCATCTTAACAAATCAAGACTTCAAAAGGGAGTCCCTCACAAGTTATAGACAAGAAGGATAGGTCCCTGTCCTATCTTAGCTAAGTATGGAGAGAATGAATTCTGAGTTGAGCTACCGGAAGATAGTGGACTGTCACCTATTTTCAGTACTGTAGACTTAGTCCATTACAAAGGACCACATCAAGACATGGATCAGAGATGTGGAAGATCTCTATTTATCCCCTGCTATAGTCACAAAAGCTGACAGTGTATTGGATACTAGAGTCTACAAACATACTAGAACCAAAGCCTATAAGGAACACTTAATAAAGAAGCATGATCAATCAGATGCTAATGTAGTATGGGTCAAAGAATTAGAGTTGAAGAAGATGGAGATTGATCCAAGCATCCTCAATCCAAGGGTGGATTGAACTTTTTATTTTGGGATGGATGGTGCAGGAGCACACCTAGGCTAACCTCCATAGTTAGTATATTTTTACTTGTGCTTGACATTGGCCAAGTCAAGATAGCTAAGTTGTTTTGGAGACCTTAGAAGGTAATTTCAATGTGGTCTAGGTGAGTTAGTCATTAGGACTAAGGTCACCAAATTAGCCATTGTTAGTAGTTTTTAAATTATTGGTGTTAAGAGTTTGAGTTGGAGTCTTTAATGTGTCTTAAACACATTCATGATGTCATAGAGATTCCATATGGTCATAAATGGTCTTGGATCCTTGAAATGAAGAGGTTAGAGGTCCTAAAATTCAGGAAGGGGGCATAATGGCAAAGATGCCAAAAGTTGCTAAAATGTTGCTATGACAACATTTGCAATTATTGCAAATGTTGCATGCAACTCGGTTATATTTGGATCCCCTTATGAATAGGAAGTGGGAATCAACCAAAAGTCCCTAGAATCATGGAGATGGAATCTAATGTGACCCAAGACTCGAACCAATTGAGGTCATACATTGTAACAAGATTTCAATAGTGAAATAGCTCTACAACTCTCTGTATTCAGGAATCCCGAGCATTTTTTTATGATAGTCATATGAAATGGATTGAAAGACTGAAAATAATTGTTGTTTTGTGTTCCTAGGATAGTTTGAAGCATCTTTCATTCATTAAGCTAGTTTTTTAGAGGTAGTGTAAGGTCTTAGATAAAATATTGTGTGTTTTGTGTGTTCACTGGACCTATCTTGACCAGTCAGTCGATTCATGGCTCCCCCATGAAATCTAACCATGGGATCTTCCTAAGGATAGATGGAAATTTTAGGGGAGTCAATGGTCTATATATATGTAGATTTAGGAGTCAGGGAAAGTCGATTTGCTATTTTTAGTTCCAAGCCCTAGAAGAACATGCACTGTTTGGTTAGTGGTTTGGAGGTGAAATAGTGAGCATTCTTATGCAGGGTAGGGAAGTAATGTATGAAATAAGTGTGGTTTTAGTTAGGGCATAGTCATATCTTGACATGCTAGGAGGTTTTAGTTTATATAAATCCATTTGGTCGAGTCTTGAGCAAGTTTTGCATTGTGTTGTAGACTGTCCTAGAAACTAGGCCTATTAGCCCTATTGATCCTAGTTTGTAGGAACCCTATGTACGCAGGACTTCTGAAGCTAAAACCTTCAAAATATCTTGTAAAGTGATAGAGGGTATTTGAATGTGTGATTGGTTTTTCAACTTCTTTAATAAATTTTTGAAAGAAGTGGGAAAAACACACTGTAAAAGGCTACAAGGAATAGGCCTCAATTAGGCTTCCAAGTGATTGAATCCTTGAACCTGGTAAAGACCAAGTTGAAGTTCCTAGTAAATGGTTTCAAAAGACAAGGAGATGAAAATTTTCAAGTGGATAGATGTCCCTACAATGAATCATGAATGTTATAATGGAATTGGCACTTAGATCCTTCTAGGTGTAGTGGGAAAATTGAAGATTTGAACTAACTAAAAGGTGTTAGTCTTTCAACGTGAAGCACATGAGTTGAGAACTCTTAGAGGAGAGTTGGAATTGGAATTAGTTAATCATCTAAGCCAATCAGGACCTAGAGGAGATTAGGTTCTTTGAAGAGACAAGCTAAGGTCTCTTAGTTGAAGTGCTAGCAAGCCTTGGAACACTCACATCATTACTTCTTCTCCGCTTGAAACAATTGGGACTACCCAGGAAAGATGAGTAGGATCTACTCTACCCTTTTCCATGTTCACTACATGTGTGGATAATTTCTTCCCTGCTATCTACATTCCTCATCATGATTCATTCTTGTTATATTAGTGGCCGAACTATTGATATTTAGAGTCTACTCACTTTCCCGGGTACTCCCAATTGTATGAACTGGAGTTGAACCATGTGTCACCTACACTCTTGCAAGTCATTGTTGACACATCAACAATTTTTGTGACATGATAAGAAATTTGTGCATGTAAAATTCATGGATGAAACATGGGTCAATGAGTTTCACTCAAAAAACTATACACTTGAATCTAGATAGCAATATCAGAAGATAATAAAAAGTTTTGATGAAATTTTAATGGGAGATGTAGTCAGGTATGAAAAATAATGGTCCATTAAGAACAAAAGAACAAAAGAATGACATCAATAATTCGAAATGAAAATATGTAAACAATGCCAGTATTAAACAGTGAGCTCATACACAATGCATGATGCCCTAGCTTGCAGCCTGCGAGCCATCAAGATATTTCCTCATGAAAGGATCATCAATAGGGAGTACCACATAGTGAATATCAACAACAAAACAAATATATACGAGGAGTACCATATAGTACCAATGGGGAGTATGACCACATAGTACATACATATACATACATATACATATACATATACATATACATATACATATACATATATATATATATATACATATATACATATACATATACATATACATATATACATTCATATATATATATATACATATATACATACACACACACACACACACATATATATATGATGTTATTAATGTCATTGCATGCTTGTTGCTGTTGTGCACCATATATTGTTTTATACATGATAAGCAATTTGTGCATGTAAATTTCATGGATGAAACAAGAGTCATTGAGTTTGACTCAAAAAACTATACACTTGAATCCAGATAGACATATCACAAGATAATGAAAATTTTTGATAATCAGATTTACATAAGTTTTTGTAATGATAATCATATTTGCATAAGTTTTGATAATCAGATTTACATAAGTTTTTGAATCCATATAGCAATATCATTAGCTAGATAAGTTTTTGTAATGATGATGAACATATGGATATCTAAACCCTGAGTATGTATCAACAGAAACATTTACAAAGAAGAGTATTCCAAACATTATGTTAAATAGTTAAGTTTCATGTCTACATTTGATCTAAAGATGGCCTAGTTTGTTGACAAAAATGCCAACTCCAAAGAAGTAGTCCATCATAACATTCTTATTGTCACAAGTGAAAAAATCTTCATTGTGACCATGGAAGATACTCATAGCACTGTAGTCATCATTAGTGAAAGATTACTTGAACACCTCCCGCACCTCCACCATTTTATTTCCGAAGCCAGCTCTATTATCAAAATTTTTGCCAAGCCTGCCAGAGCTAATGTTTGGATTGATGGTCTGAATCCCCTATGCAACTTTTTGTGAATTGTTGGAAACAACCACATTCTTAACCACCTTCAAGACCCATTCTAACCAACCGGTAACTTCAAAGAGAGTAGAAAATACTAATTTATAGATCACCCCATCGTGTACATGCGAGCCAACAATATTATGTTTCAGGAGGTAGAGAATAACATGTTTGATGTAATCATCACACACATTAAATAATTTGGACCATTTTTCTTCCAATGACTCCAAATGACAACATTCAATACCAAATTTTCTATCCATTGAGAAGACCTAAAACAAAGTAACAATAATGAAAATAGTGAATAAGTATGCCAACATAATGAATAGGTGGGAAAAATACATTGATCCAATAACAACAAATACATTACAAATGCCAAGCTCATGGTCTCAATGAAATAAACAGTGTATAAAACAATATATGGTGCACACAAAAGCAACAAGCATACAATGACAACAATAAAATTGCATGATGCCTGAGCTCAAGGGAAAAATACATTGATCCAATAACAGAAAATACATTACAAATGCCAAGCTAACGGTCTTAATGAAATAAACAATGTATAAAACAATATATGGTGCACAACAACAGCAAGCATACAATGACAGCAATAACATTGCATGATGCCCGAGATCAAGGGAAAAATACATTGATCCAATAACAACAAATACATTACAAATGCCAAGCTCACGGTCTCAATGAAATAAACAGTGTATAAAACAATATATGGTACACACAACAACAACAAGCATAAAATGACAGCAATAACATTGCATGATGCCCGAGCTCAAGGGAAAAATACATTGATCCAATAACAACAAATACATTATGGTGGTACCCTAAATTTTGATAATTTAGAAGTCCCAATCCATTATTAAGAAGCATTTTTTTCCATAAAAAAAAAAAAAAGATCAAAGGAAGGAAGCTTTATGACACAAATAAATAGAACTAACTAATCGAAGCCTTCAAAAAATGCTGGAATTTAGACTTGCTACAAAGATGATTTTGAAAGAGGATAAAGATGGTTGAGTTTTAAAAATCTAAAAAAGACCCAGTTTGGGAAATCAAATTTCCTATCTCTAGTAGAAATATTAGCTTTTCACAAGGTGTTTTGGATTTTTGACCAAAGCCATATCCGAAAGTTAGGTAGTTATTTTTTAGTTAGTTTATTGTTTTTTAAAAATAATTTGTAATAAGAGTTGTGTCTTTTCACCCTAAAAGGTGTGAAAGTCACTCAAACACATATATATAAATAATGTAAAATGTAAAGAGACAATACAATATAATACAATTTCACATATTTGGATAGCTTTTAATCAACAAGTATAAACATGGACCTAGATGTACTATTTTTTCAAAATCAATAAAGATAAGTCCTTTTGCTTTCACATGTGTAATAGTTTCATTATCATTTTACAATTAGTCCCTCGGATAAACCAATAGAACTTCTTCAAAGTGATAGTTTCATGTGCATGCTTCCTGATTTGATTCATAGTCTATATTTTCAAT
>MU226025.1:329734-356170 GCA_018584345.1 Thuja plicata
ATGAACCTGTTAAAGTTCCTTTGCCCTGTTAGAAGCAGTCTTTACAATTTGAGTACAATGACCTGGTTAAAGGTCTGACCCTGTTAGGAGTCTTTTACAAAACCATGTTAAAGGTATATGGCTCACTGCCAATAGGATGAAGGCTACAACCTTCTGAAAGATGATATGCACTATATCAAAATGAACTGATGTGATGACACTGTTGTCTGATCAATTCTGTGTATGCGCGAATGCTCTTACTCTCTTAAAGAGATATATCATATACTGACTTCATTATACTACCCTTCTGTATCTTCCTCTTACATAATAATTGATGCTTGTAACATACCTTTACATTACATACTTATATGTTCATATCCGAATAGGTGCGACCCAAAACAAAACTCTAGTCAGCCCTAAAACAAACTATACAATGCTTTCGAACAAGTCAGCTCAGGTGTGTTTACTACATGCTAATTACATTATTACAAACATATAACCAAAGGTGCTTAGCCATTACATTAAAAAATAATTCACACTGATCAAAACAGTAGTCAGCTCCCATGCTCTGCCTTCTAGACTGTTGGTCTACTAATCTGTCTGTAACTTTTCCATACTATTGTTCCATACTATGTGTTTCTAGATGTAGCATGTACATGTGTCATACAACATATATCTAAATGCGCATATGCTGACTTGATCTCTTGCACGTGCGCTGATGTGCTGATCACTCAATATATCTGTCTGCCCTATTTTCCATACTTAGTCATTTTGTCTTTCATGACAGAAACTAAACATGACTTTGTTGCCATGATGAAAACACAAAAATTATTCATGCATCATCATGAAGTCAACTTTCCAACAATCTCCCCCTTTTTCATTTATGGCAACAAAGGAATGTGGCCAAGTTACTCAAAATGACTTAACACAAAAAAAAACTATATATCATAACATCTTATTGATATATACATATACTTTTCCACATATACACATTCTATATTACTCCCCCTTTGACATTAATGACAAAGGTGTACAAAAACTAGTAATTTTTCTGCATACTTACTCCATGTAAACTTCAGGGTACACAATTTGAAGAGATTGGATCTCTTTCTGCCAAAATAATTTCATAGCATCAACTGTCTGAAGATATGTGCATAGGGCATATGTCAGTTTCTCCATTTTTATTAGATCCATGCAAGGACCTTGATCATATGTCACCATGGTGTCATCAATCTATTTGATGTTCTCATTAAGGACTGCTAGAGATGGCGCAAGTGCATTTCTTAACTGGGTTTGTCTTATTCTTATCTTGCTGATTTCCAATTTTCCCTTCTCAATTTTATCCAACTGCCCTTGATAGACATTATTGCATATGTTCATGTCTTGCATGGAAGTCTCGACTGATTTTCTAATTCTATCCACCATTAGCGCTACCTCTTCTACGTTTTTAGTGTGCTCAAAGGTGAACTTCACTCTGTCCATGCAGTTGGCTATAAATTTCTTCCCTTTAGCTACCAACTCTTTCAGTATGGATTGCCCAATCTTTAAGGAGTTCAAGTCTAAGGTAAAGTTCTTTACCAAATCATTCAGTCTCTCCTTCTTGTATTTATATTCTACAATCTTAGTAGCAGAGTCTACTAAGCTTATAAAGTGTGATTTGAAGTTTGACAAAATGTTGTCCACATCTTCAACTGATTGGACTTTAGCTACTTTATGATCAGTAGGCACTAAGTCATTCAATATGTTTATTGTTTCCAAAATGCGAGGATTCCTCATCACTTGTTTCTCTTTTTCCTTGTCCATAGAAAGAACGCTAATCTTAATTAGGTCTTCTTCTCCCCATGCATCCAAACTTTCTGAATCAAGAGTTAACCTTGACAACAATGAGGTGGATGGATGAGTGGATGGTGAGAATATAGTGTTCTGACTGGTATCCATGCATTCAACCTTTACTAGTATCTCTTTTATTTGTGTCTTATCACCTTTAGTATCATCTTGAGTATCTTTTTCTTCATTAGTGTCAATTGGATCAATGATGGGAACTTCATCCTATTGTATAGATGTATCATTGATGCACATTTTGTCAATGCTTACAAATGCCTTATCAAATTTGTCCATATCTTTTTCAGATGTTGTCATGGATATCTTTACATTGTCAACTATTATAGTGTCTTTTGAGTCTTTATCTATATCAGAAGTTATTGTCACTGTGGGCGCTGAAACCTGTGGACCTGTCATAGGCGCTATCTGAATCACTGGTTTTGTAACCTGTTTAGGAGAAGCTAGAGTATCTTTTGTTGTAGGTGCCATTGGTGGATACATGTGTCTATCCATAAACACTTGTGAAAATTCCTTTTCAGTCTCCTTACCTATCTGCTCATATTCTTTATTCATAATTTGTAGGGTCCTTGTCTGAGTTCGGAGATGAGGATTCACTAGATCTAATAATATAACCTTCTCATCATGCGAGCATATAGGGAGAAGAGTATCCAATGTTTCTTCTCTAATTTTCATGTCTTCCTCTATTGCATGTCTTTTCATGAACTCCAATATGTTCCATAACTGATCCGGTATCACTGTCTTGAGTTCAAGAACTATTTTCTTAAACTTTATCATATGAGATATGATCATAGAATGTGTCTCAGTCTTATCAATCTCTTGATATTTGTCATAGACTTTAGAAAGTGTATCTAATCTCCCTTCATTTACAATCTTGTTCCTCAAAACATTTAGACTAGGTCTAAATCCTACCTCAGGAGGAGCTTGAGTATTCTTTGCTTTGCTCTGAGTTTTCCTTGAGGATGGGTGATTTGTGGGCACCTATTTTCTTCCACTAGTCTTCTTGCTTGGTGTAGACAGTGGGGATGAGTCTAAATCAATGGTGGTAGAGAGCACAGAGGTTCTCTCTAGTTTCTTCTTCTTCTTCTGGATCTCTTAATCTTTCTCAAGATCTTTTGCTATCTTGGCATCTCTTGCTTTGTCAAGATCCTCTTGAGTGACTCCATGAACTTTTAGTATGTTAGATGTAATTCTGGATGCTTTCCTTTTATTATCAGCATTGTGTAGGATAGTATCCACTGCATTGGTCTTCTTTCTGTAGGTGCCCCACCTAGGATCATTAGGATCTTTGGGCATAGACTATAGAACTTGTGCATATCCTTCTAACACATGTTCTTCCACTTCGTAACCAAGAGGATGAATCCATTTGGTTCTAGGTTCAATTTCCTCCATGCATGTGCAATTTGTTTCTATCGTGAAATATATGGTATCCTTATATTTGTCAACTATCTTCTCAGATAGTCTGAACCTATTCTGCATTTTGATCCTGAATTTCTTTATATCCATATCCATGGCATCCCTTGCACTGCTCTCTAAAGTGACCTTAAGAGAAATCTGAGACATTGTGGGTTTGCTCCTATCTAGGTAAAGGTTTGCAACCTTTCCAACTATATAGAAATACAAGTAGATGATTAGAGATCCACACGTGAATGTCTTTCTCCTTTCATGCTTGATGATTCGAATGTTGTCAATCAATTGACCATGCAAGATCTCACATAGGTTTTATTGAGTGTTGTCCTTCACCATTTTGATAGCTACTAGGACTGTTGCTATAGAGACACTGTTCAACCTGCTTGCTTTCTGAAACTTATACTCAAGTATCATTGTTAAGAGTTTTATGTCATATTCTTTGATAGGGTCAACTATCATTCCGCGCTTGTCACTTCTAGATAGGAAAAATTTGCTCAATTGTTTTCTTGACATCCTTACCAGTAGGAAAAACTGGTCCAGTCTTGGGATGTCTAGTTAATTCATGGATTATGTTTGTAGTGATGTGCATAGGGACCTCACCAATCCAATAAAGATCATCATGTATTCTGCTTAACAAAATCTTCACCCACTCTGGCTCATCAAACTCATGCGCATTCGAGTATTCAAAAATAGGGTTATCTATCAAGTGCACAAACTCATCCTTGAATGTGTAATCAGGTTTCATCATTGATCCCATATGAGTGGCTATGCTGACATCTCCTACTGTTTCCTTCTTACAGTAAATATACGTGCAAATATCTTCCACGTAAAAAACACCTAGCGGAGTTTTGGAGAAAGCCCCTCCCACATCATCCTGTATGGATTTGAATGGATTCCTATTGAATACAAATCTCTTCCTCTCTATTATATCAAACACAACTGGGGTTTCCATACTTACTTGGAACTTGCTTAAGTAGGGTTTCACAAAATTTTGAAACGGCGTGACTGCTAGGGTTCCATTCTAAACTTCTTGTCCATTTGCTTAACTACCAAATTTGTTATGCTTTTGTTCCTTGATGTATAGTGCTCCAATGCTCTCCAAATTATGTTCTCTCGAATGCAAGTGTGAAGAAGATCAAACACTTACTTTCTTTTATACAATCTATCACATTTAATGTTTGTAACCGTACGCAAATTACTTAGAGATTTTGAAACTTAGATCCTGATGCATTTTAGACAGTGCATGAATGCACATAGCATTATTATATTCTTGTAACCATGATTTCATAGGCGCATACTCAGAGGTGAGTATACCAACCGCGCAGGGGTCCTGAGCTAGAATAGCTCCCCCTAAGACCAAGAAGGTCTATTCAAGCAGAAGTAGAGGGTGCATCCACTGTGGATGCATCAACTACTTTGTCACTACCATTGTCCTTTACTTCAACCCAAATTTTTCTTGAATCTTCATTTTCTTGAACAAACTTAACTTCTCCTTTCTCTTCAAATAGTGATTTCTTAGGATCCTCTTGCTTTTGAGTTTTGGATCTACAAAACATTGAGATGTGTCCAATCTTTCCACATGTGTGACAAATGATAGGAGGCCTGATGCTCTTGTTCATCATGCTACATTGCTTTGTTGTGTGTCGATTGTAGTTACATATCTGACATGTAGTGTTCTGCAGATTCCTTTGAGGTTGATTTCTCTGATTGTTTTGATTCATTCTTCTTTGATTCTGCTGTGACTGATTTCTTTGATTTGTTCTGCAATGTATAGCCCAGTGACCAAATTTATTACAAGAGAAACAATAACCATTAAAAGGTCTTACCTCTTTTCAATCTCTTTCCAAATGACCATGTTTGTTACATGCATAACAAGTTCTGTTAACTTGCTTGATTTCCCTTTTAGGTAGATCTACTTTAATCTCTTCAACATTATCAACTTTCCTTGCTTCTGAAGATGCTTCATGAGGTTTCTCGCTTTCTTGTAATGAATTGACTTCAGTTTGTGTTATATTGAATCCAAGACCAGTAGTGTCACCTTTTTTGTTTTGTGCATTGAGCTGAGATTGAAGTGAATCAGAACTTGTGTGGTGTTTATCAATCTTATCCTTTTCTTTTGTTAATTCAGATTCCAACTTATTTTTTATGTTTTCCAATTCCAAAACTTTCATGTTTGCTTTTAAAATTTCATCATCTAGTTGTTTGCTTTCTTTGATCTTTTCTTCAATAGCAATTTGGCTGTTTGTGAGTTGTTCATCCAGATTCTCAACTTTATCTTTCAGAGACATATTCTCTTCATTGAGCTTTTTAATCATTTTCCCTAAGTCACTTACAGAACAATCTTTCAAATCTTTTCTTAGTTTCTTGATAAGCATTTGTGAGCCATCAACTTTCAATCTAAGTTCTTCATTTTCTTTTTCATATCTATCAAGATCTTCAAGAGCTGCTTCAAGATTCTTTTTCAAATGTTTTACTTCTGCTGAGTCCATGATCTCCTCAAGTGGTTAAACTTATTTTCTGACGACCAAAGCTCTAATACCAATTGTTAGAAACACTAAGAGGGGGGGGTGAATTAGTGTTTGTCTATTAACTACTTTTCAGCAATTTAAACATAAATCAAACATACATATAATTAATATTAACATAATAACTCATAACACATGATATGATTACAGAGAAACCTTGATCAGAGGCAAACCCCGGTGGGAATTAGTACCCACAAATATTGTACTAGGTATAATGAACCTGTTAAAGTTCCTTTGCCCTATTAGAAGCAGTCTTTACAATTTGAGTACAATGACTTGGTTAAAGGTCTGACCCTATTAGGAGTCTTATACAAAACCTTGTTAAAGGTATATGGCTCACTTCCTTGGCTCACTGTCCAATAGGATGAAGGCTACAACCTTCTGAAAGATGATATGCACTATATCAAAATGAACTATTGTGATGACACTGTTGTCTGATCAGTTTCATGTATGCGTGAATGCTCTTACTCTCTTAAAGAGATATATCATATATTGACTTCATTATACTACCCCTCTATATCTTCCTCTTACATAATAATCAACGCTTGTAACATACCTTTATATTACATACTTATATGTTCATATCCGAATAGGTGCAACCCAAAACAAAACTCTAGTCGGCCCTAAAACAAAATATACAACGCTTCTGACTACAATGCTAATTACATTATTACAAACATATAGCCAAAGGTGCTTAGCCATTACATTACAATATAATTGACGCTGGTCAAAATAGTAGTCGGCTCCCATGCTCTGTCTTCTAGACTGTCTCTCTACTGATATGTCTATAACTTTTCCATAATGTTGTTCCATACTATGTGTGTCTGGATGTAGCATGTACATGTGTCATACAACATATATATGAATGCGTATATGCTGACTCGATCTCTCGCATGTGCTTTGATGTGCAGATCACTAAGTATCTATGTCTACCCTATTTTCCATACTTAGTCATTTTGTCTTTCATGACAGAAACTAAACATGACTTTGTTGCCATGATGACAACACAAAAATGAGTCATGCATCCTCAGGAAATCAACTTGCCAACGTATATATATGCCAAATAACTTATATATACTATACAAGGAAAAGAACTGAAAGATAAAATCATCTAGGTTGTTGTGAGCATAGACAACTTTTAGAAGAATATGCAAGAGTATAGGCATACATAAGAGGATGAACATAAATAATAAGGGTACCAAACATTGCCTGAAGTGATGAATTTTTGACCCAGGTATGAATCCAGTGTGCTCCTGTGTGATCCAAAACCTACAAAGAAAAGAGAGATGGGGGTTAGATCAAGAAGATCTAAGTGATGAATGGCATCCTAATACTGATCCTCATATACAATTATGCATGTGCATAGTCAAGCCATACACTTCTAAAAGAAAAACCATGCTACAGGACATGTGCACTCAAAAAGGAAAGAAGATACCATGTTTTTCCTCATTAAATTATCATAAAAATGGAGTACTACATAGTGAATATCAACAACAAAACAAATAAAGAGATATCAAACACTTCACAAAAATGTAATAGCAACAATGCCCTAGCTCTCAAAGCTCGCGGTTCATCAAGCATTCCAAATGCAAATATGTAAATGAATGCCAGTATTAAATAGTGAGCTCATAAATAATGAACGATGCCCTAGCTTGCAGCCCACGAGCGATCAAGATATTTCCTCATGAAATGATCATAAACGGGGAGTACCACATAGTGAATATCAACATAAAAAAAAATAAAGAGAGATCAAACACTTCACACAATGCCTTGAAGGTAATAGCAATGATGCCCTAGCTCTCAAAGCTCGCAGGTCATCAAGCATTCCATATGCAAAGATGTAAAAAATGCTACTATTAAATAGTGAGGTAATAAACAATGCATGATGCCCTAGCTTGTAGCTCACGAGCCATCAAGACATTTCCTCATGAAATGATCATCAATGAGGAGTACCACATAGTGAATATCAACAACAAAACAAATAAAGAGAGATCAAACACTTCAGACAATGCCTGGAAGGTAATAGCAATGATTCCCTAGCTCTCAAAGCTCGTGGGTCATCAATCATTCGAAATACAAAGATGTAAACAATGCCAGTATTAAATAGTGAGCTAATAAAAAATGCATGATGCCCTAACTTGCAGCCCGTGAGCCATCAAGATATTTCCTCATGAAATGATCATAAATAGGGAGTACCACATAGTGAATATCAACAACATAACAAATAAAGAGAGATCAAACACTTCACACAATTCCTTGAAGGTAATAGCAACGATGCCCTAGCTCTCAGAGCTCATAGGTCATCAAGAATTCCAAATGCAAAGATATAAACAATGCCAGTATTAAACAGTGAGCTTATAAACAATGCATGATGCCCTAGCTTATAGCCCATGATCCATCAAGACATTTCTAGTATTAACAATGCCAACATTGCTAGTATTAACATTCATATTGTGCCATTAAATCAAAAAATGCCATCAAAATGAAGTTGAGTTAATGAGAATACAAATCTTGAATGCCTGCCTGATCAAGTTGTGGCTACCTGCATATACAAAGATTCCAATCTTCCACAGTTAGGCCCTCTTCACGCTAAATTAGAAATGAGACTTTCTTTTTCTTTTCTTTTTTTGTTTATAATCACGTGGGTGTCACAATTCTGATAGTATCATCGCTATTACGAAAACATCGGGGGCACTTGGAAAAAAAAATAAAAAATCACACACAAATGGTAGTGCCGTCGCAAATTGGCGTCAAAACTTGACCCTAAATGTTGTAGTGTGTATGGTCTGATATCATTTGTATTCATGGCTTTGAGTCTTTGATAGTAGTTTGTTTCTGTATGCTGCTCATGAACTAGAAGTATTACCCAATGGACAAGCCACTGATCAGAAATAAATATATTCCTTGTTGATACATGACAGATCAGTCTTGGCTATGTTCTACAAATTATTTATATAAACTCCAAAATATCATATTTTTTATGTGGTTTTCTTTGTTGTACTAATCTCATGTTGCACTTCTAGGTCGATGTTCAATGGGTGATTATCCGGTTACCTAGTATCTCCCGGTCGTGTTGAGCCTTTATGAGATCTCTGCTGATTTATTCCAAATAGAATATTGAAGGTGTTAAAGGGTGTTTCCCCCTTGGTTTTGCAGACCCTAAAGCATAGAATGATGGATCCGCATCCTTGTTAGTTGGTCCTTTTCAATCTTGGTGAACTACTTGGAGTTGGCTACTCTTAAAGATCCATAGAAAAGTGATAAGGTTGTTGTCTAGTTATCACAGCATAAAAAAGAACCAACAATATCTAAAAGGGACAGTTGATTATGGTCTATGGTATGCTCATGATGGTAATTTTTCTTTGAGTGTATTTATTGATGCTAATTGGGTAGGAAATGCTGATAATATAAAGAGTACAAGTGGTGGTGCATTATTTCTTGGTGAAAGGATTCTTTCATCGACAAGAAAAAAGAAAAAATGTATTTTACAATCAACTGCCTAGGAAGAGTATGTAGCCGCAACTATAAATTGCACACAGATTTCATGGATGAAGCAGATTCTTGAAGGCATCAAGGAAAAGGTGACTGAACCTGTAACTATATTTTGTGATAACACAGGAGTAATTAATATTTCCTAGAATCCTGTGATGCATTCTAAGACTAAGCACATTGCAATTAAGTATCATTTTCTGAGAGAGAAAGTGTAGGAGAAAGAGGTGAAGTTGGAATACATACCAACAAAGGAGAAGACAGTAGATATTTTCACCAAGCCACTGCCTAAGGATAATTATGAGTATCTTAGAGGTAAGATAGGGTTCATTCCATTACCTAATCAAAACTAAGATGTTGTAGATGCGTCAATCTAGTAGATTTATTGCCATATCTTTCATTGTGGATTGATAATCATGGGTCTACTCCTTAGGGGGAGTAGGCAGATAGAGATGAAGATAGTTGCAGCAGTTGGTGAACTCTATTGCATCTTTGGCATTGTTGTCAAAGGGGGAGAAGAGAATAATATAGTAAACATGGTTGGGAGAAGAGAATAGAAGAATGTGAGATCATGATTAGAGAACATAAAAAATGTATTAGCTAACTGGGAGCATTTTTTGATATCTAGATCAACTAGATGATTACTTGGTATTGTTTGGTCTTGTCATCAATATCAAAGGGGGAGATTGTTATCATAACTGATGTTGAGTATGTTGAGATTTTATGTGTTTGGTAAGATGCTCAGTTATGATATTTTTATTGATGTCAACTTAGTGTTTATTGGTAGATAGTGTTTTTTTTATGTTGATATATGTTCAAGAGGTTGCATTCTGAGTTGTAGTAATAATTGGAGTGTGTGATCATAACAAAAGCTTAAAGGATGTTTCCAGATTCTATATCTATGACCGCACAGGTTTATCTTGTGTATTGTGTGAGTTATGATTGTTTGAAGGTTGACAGGTTAACAAAATGAACATGATGTAGTACAGGAAGACTAATTTGATGATTGTGTCAACTAGGATTGGATAATAATGTTGTTATTATGATATCTTTATCAGGACTATGTTATGAGGTTGTGGTTGCAACCACATCATGATTTGATAATCAAAAGACAAAGTTTCAAGTGTCAGAAGGTTGTTCACCAAAGACCTAAAGGTGTTCTTTAGAAAAATCAGTTAGATCCTTAACTGATGATGATGCACCATGTTGTTGAGAGTATTTATGTGTTTGAGGGATTATGGTGATGCTTTTGATTGATGAGGATTAATGAGATGACATTTTCTATGATCATTGTGATCGTATTTATTGGAGGTTGTGGAAGAACATTGGAGGATGTGTTTTGGTTTGACTTTTCTTTGTCAAATAAATGTGTGATGAATTTAAAGGCTGACTTGAGTTTGTTAGAAATTTTTCTAGATTTGTAAAATGTTGTAGGGTTTTTTTATTGAGATAGAAAGATTATAAAACATTATTTAAGGCGGTTAATTTCCCTAATGATCTTGTAATGTAAAATATGTAAAATGATGAAAAGTACAAGTGTAGATCATGGATGTTGAGGTGTGATTGAGAGAGAAGAGAGAAGAGATAAGATGGTCTACAGGTGTAGTAGAGATTGAGATTGAACTAGATTTGTATTGGTAGATAGTTATATTTTCTTATATTATTTACTTGTTGATTCCTAACATCTTTATCAAGCTAAATCCATTAACCAGGTAGATCCTAATAGGTGTGAATTGTAAATCCTTTAACTAGGTGAATCTTTAATTAGGGTTTGGTATCCTTTAATTAGGTTACTCCTAATAGGGTGAAGCTCCTAACAGGGCTAGAGGTAAATCCCTTGAGTGGGTGAATCCTAACCGGGTCTTTCTCTTAACCGGGCTTTATTGTAATATTTTAACAAGGCTAAGATCCTAACTGGGCGTACTTTAGAAGAGTGTAGGTTTTAGTGGGTTTCATCTCCACACATGGTTTTCACCGAGTTGGCTTTCCAGGGATTGTGGATGCTTATTATTATTATTTATTTTTTCATGAAATGAATGTTTATTGATGCAAGTGGTTGAATGGTTAATGAAAAGTCTAAATTTTTAGATTACTGATTCACCCCTCTTAGTAATATTGAACCTGATAATACTAACACAATCCAACACATGAAAAGATTCCTTTCTCTCGCAAGGTAAGAATTGCACTATTTAAAATTGGGGCTACATTAGCGCAAATAGGTTGGCCAAGATGACCTAGTCCCAAGAGAAGGTAGCCCAAAGCAAGCCAATCCCTCCAATGGAGACCCAAATTAGGACCCAGGGTCCATAATAATGAGAGGAAGCTAGAAGTTTAGTCAGAATTGAGATGGATCAAACATGTTGGGCACATGAGGCCAAGAATTCTAAAATGGGGCCGAGATGAGGAAGAAATTGTACAGGGATGCAATTTACAATGCTATACATTATTGTCCATGTGATTCCATGTTATTTTCTATCTACCTCAAATCTCTCTCTTCATTTTCTCTCTCTTATTCAACTCTCTCCCTCAGATCTTTTAATTACCACTAAGAAAATCCTATTGTACCTTCTCTTCCAACTCCTACTCCCAATTATTCTAACAAATCTTTCTAACTCTCCTCAACTTCAACACATTTATAGATCCTAAAATCTACTTTTACATCTTATTCTATTCCCACACAAATCTTTAAGATTTGAATTCATGTTCTTCTATCCTTTCTGAGTTTTGAAATTCATCATCACTCTGTTACGTATGTGTCACAACCTCCCTTACATCTAGTGTGATCAAGCATATATACATGATAGTGTAACCACCTAAATTTGGTCTGTTCCAACTATGGACCCTATTTGCCCTAAGTGTGATCATACCCTCGATTATGTCCAAATGACCCTGTTACTGCTTGGCATAATTCTTCTAATCAATTTAATGTCCTAAGTGATTTTTATCACTGAATTATATTAACTATTATAGCCATATGATTTAAATCAAACCAAAATCAAACATGGCTATGCTATTTAATTATAAAGGAATTAAATAAATCCCTAAATCAATTACCCACTTGCAATTAACCCATTCCCCTAGCCTATTTAATTTAATTAAAATGGCTATAGTCCCCTAATTATTAAAAAGCAATTAAATTGTTTAAATAATTAATTCCTATATTTTTGGATGAATTAAATAAATTTAATTCATTAATTAATATTCCCTCAAACCCCAACCTAACCCATCTCAACCACTTCTACCCTGGGTTCTAACCCATCCCAACCTATTCCCCCCTTGCTAATCTAATTCTAAGCCTAATCTAATTCTAATCTCCCTCCTAATGTTGTCACATTCCATTAAGGAATGCTTAGCAACTCAACCCACTTGAGAAAGTCCACTTTCTCAAGCTTGACTTCCTTAAGGTCCACTTTCTCAAGCCATCCTCTTACACCTCCCCTTGCTTCTTTAAGGCTTTCATTAATGCCTTATTAATGAAAATTCCTTAAGCATATGTCTCCTCCATGCCTTATTAATGCCTTGGGCATTAATGACCCTTACACCTCCATTAATGAGCCCCTTCACTCATTAATTCACCTTGTCCCCCCTCTCTCTCTCTCTCTCCCATTCTTCTATAAATAGAAGCCATTTTTTAGAGTAAATAAGCATTCACCTTAGATTGTAAATGCATTGTTATGTTGTTAGATTAATCCTAGACTAACATTTCACTTCTTATTCCATGTTTTTTCATTGTTATTATTCACATTCTTAGAGTTAGAATGCTTGTTTTTCATCTTTTTAGCTTGTTTTTAACTAAAAATCCTTCATGCTAGGTTGTATTCGTCACTGATTGTAGCATATTTTGAGGGCTTATATGTTACTAATCACACTCTTCCTAGTTAGCAGCCAATAGGTCGATATTAGGTGGTTTTACATGCTTGTCTAACCGTTTTGAACTAATGCAATGACTTATTGAGTGTTTGTGTCTTTCTTAACAGGTTACCAAATACACACACATTTTTGGCACCCACTATGGGGCACGCTTTTCCACTTGGCCTCATTTTCTAACACTTTTTTACAAATTTGCATGCTCAAGATTCAGACAGAGAATCGTTTATAACCATTCAGGATCGCATCAGGGATATGTCATCGTACCGCAGAAAAGTTGGATTACATCTGGGATTTACCAGATCATTTCTAGTTTGGGCTCGCATCTGGTCAGCAAGGGATCATATTTGGTGAATAAGCTTGCATACGGTATGCTGCATCACATTTAGTGAAATTTTAAGATCGTATCTAGTTAAAAAGCTTGTGCATTCGGTTTACCTAATCCTAACATTTTGACAAACTGGTGTTTGTGGTATTTTGCAGCTTGATAAGTGTTTGCAGGGTATATTTGGAGGTTTTCATGGAGTTAAACTAGATAAATACTAATGTGGTTTTACAGGTTGCCAACCCCAATCTTGACTTCCATTTATTTTCTTTCCAAACTTAAGACCATTTCTCCACTCAATAAAACAACTAGATATTATGCTCTTTTCCTTTTGAGGAGAATCAGAAAATCGGATGTTGTCTTATCATTTGTGACAAAGTTGGGGGTAAATGAACAAGCAAACAAATCACTTAATTCATTTTGGATAGTAAATGAATAAAACAAAGAACTAAATATGTGGGATTAATTGAACAAGTTCAATCGTATAATTTTCTTTTGGAATTAGAAATTAAACAACACGAATCATTAAATCATTGTGGTAATTGAACAAGGCAAATTTTCCCTTTCAAGCATCCTGTTTTCTTTAAAATAGGAACAACTAAAATTGAGCTCAACATAGCTTGAGGTAATGAATTTTGTTTTAAGTGCTTTGGGAGAAAATGGCTTAGATTAGGAGAGTATGCTCTTCTTCCTCAAAAGAATTAGAAATCCAGACATCCAAAGCTCGCCAATCCTGGTTACATATCATTTAAACAGTAGAGGGCCTGCCGGTTGAGGAAAAAATCTACCAGGAATGACCCAAGTGAGGACAGGTCTTACGCCGACCCTTCCAACTCACTATAAATAGTTGCTTCCTCGTAGGCCAAAGCCTTGAAAGATGGAATTGGTTTTGTTCTTGGAATTACAACATCATTCCTTGAACATATCTAGGTATATGTAGAGTAGAGCCGCTTGAATCTTTCTTGCAAGACTACATATATTCAGGTACTCATAGGGCTATACACCTCAATTTTTCCTTGTGCAATTCTATGGAGGATAGTTTCAAAAATATTGCCCAATAATCTACAACAGCTTCAATTGAAAGAATACCTGATTCATCCCTGAAAAGGTGATAATCTTTGTGCAAGGAAAAAAGTAATTGGCCCAAGACACTCATCATATCGTGCCCTCACGTGTGTTTGGAGTCAGCTAATACAACATCATGACTGGAGCCATTGCATGCTTGGTGATGGCTGTATTCTGATTAGCATTTGAGTGTGTACCTAAGTCAATGAGCAAAGATTTTCATCCTCCACCTAGAGAATAGGAAAAAATGAGTGTTTGTTTCACCCTCTTAACAATGCAAAACTGTTTGATGTGTCTAAAAGATCATTAAAAAGATAATCTCTTAAAAAACAATCAACAAATTTCAAACCCTGGAGTACAAGTTTTTTTCACGACCTACAACACCTCTTGATGCAATCTGGAAACAAGCAACTTCACGCACTTCAAAAACAAATTTTTCAAAACTGACCCAAATTGACAAGACATCATAAGATTGTATCCTATTTTTCCCAAGTTGCATCTGGTATCTAGGATCATATTTGGTATTTAGGATCATATCTGGTCAGCAAGAAGTCATATCTAGATTCTAGGATCATATCTGGTACCATCAGAGGCTTGCATCTAGGAGCTCGCATTCAGGACAGTGGGAATTTGTGCTAGTTTTTCTTAGGAAGTCTCAGTGGAGTAGGATACCCTTTTTGTTCTTTAGCTGGTTCCTATTGTCTCTTCTGGTCTCCCTGTTGTTCTTTCAAAACACTTTCAAAACATCTACCTTGCATGCTTAGTCAGTCTTTCACAATCAGTTCAATATGTGTGGTCTACTCATTTTCTATCAACAACTTGGTTCCCAGCTCACTATCAAGGCATCCTAACCCTCTAACGCTGGAATCATTTACATCCACCAACAAAAAATAGTTACTTCTACATAGACACGGCCACTTGAACGATCTAAAATACTTACTGGCACTATTGGAAAACGTTAACAAAGTTAAGGAACAAACTTCATGGTTAACACAAGACGCAACCCGTACGTAACTAAAGGATCAAAAGTGCCTCCTAAAACACTGCACTTTCACGGAGAAACTTCTAGTGGTTCCCTTTTTTATCTAGATTCACCTCCAATGGATAGAAACATTAACAAATGGAGTAAGGCCTTTGAGGGTTATAATGATGGAAAACAAGCACAATCCGAAGACACAAAAGAGGAAGAAAGACCCAAGTTTGAACATAATCCATTTGGATCAGATAGTGAAGAAGAGATCCCTGAAGACAAATACGAGAAACTCAAACAAAGTAAACAGATCCACAAACTATTGGAATGGATAATTGGTGATGATAAAGAAAAGTACTTCCTACATCTAGCTTCCATAGGTGTCAAGTTACCCAAAGATTATAATGTGGAAAATCTGAAGGAAAAGGAGGTACCAAAATCGATATCTATTCTCACCAAACAACTCAATCTAATGCAAACAGAGCTCACCAATCTCAAACAAGAGAAGGAGAAACCTAAAACAAAATACTCTTTAGACACCATTTGTCCATTTCCTTTTTACAAGAGTATCACTATGGTCTCATTTCCTCCTAATGTGGCAAGGCCAAAGTATGACAAATACATGGGAGAAACTGACCCACATGACCATGTAAGAGAATTCTATGCTCTAAGCATTGAGTACATGCACGAACCCACTTACCTCATGCGACTATTTCCAAGAAGTCTAGGAGGTAATTCCATGGAGTGGTTTTCAAAATTGAACCCTAAGGTCAAAACATTCGAGGAGTTGATGCAATGGTTCATTCAACATTACTGCTACAAAAACCAACATGACATCACTATGATGGACCTATGCAATACCAAATAGAAAACTAGAGAATCATTTACACACTTCCTATAGAGATGGAGGAAGATTTTTGCACGATATTCAAGGGCCATTCTCGAAACAGAAAAGATGGAAATCTTCATTAATAATCTAGTGCCTGAATTGAGTTATGCTCTACAAATGCAGGAAGTCATGGTCAAAAGGGGGGAGATCACCCTTCAAAATGAAAACAAAGGAAGTAACTCTAACTCCAAGCCTAAATGGTGGAAGAAAAAAAAAATGTTGTTAATGACAGAGTAGTTGACGCCTCTAACATTAATTCTAAACCTGAAGCATTCAATCTCACCAATGGCATGCAAGCAAGTAAAGAGGCTAAAGTAACACCCCCCATTCCCAAGGCAAACAATGATAATAACAAGGGACGAACATGGACTTCAAAACCTCATATAACATTCACTCCTTTGGGGGAACCTCTTGAGACAGTCTTAAAAACATTGGTGGATAAAAAAGTTCTTACAATTCCCGATTCTATACCGTGGAAACCGATGGTCAAACCCAAATGGTGGGATGATAACTCCTATTGTGTCTTCCACAAAAACAAGGGACACAAGACTAATAATTGTCTCAAACTTAAACATGTTATCTAAGACCTCATTGAAGGAGGTAAGATCAAGGTAGACGGACATACTACCAATGAGGACCATACAGCATTTAGCAAACCCTTTCCTAATCACAATCAAGGAGAAACATCTAAAGGGAAAGGTAATGAGGTCAACTACACCTATTCCAAGAGTGAAAATGTGATCAATATGCTCAGCATTTAAACTGAATCCATTAATGTGGTCACAATTAAAGGTGCCTCATCCTCTTCAAATGCTGTAACACGGAGCTAAGCACAGGTTACAATCAAGGGACCTCCAAAACCAACATCAACATCAAAGGTTCCTATTATAACTCTTCCTAAACCAGCCACAAAACATGTGGTCACTATCCCTAGAGAAAAATATGACTTGGTAGACCAGTTACAACGAACCTCTGCCAAGATTTTCATCTTCGAGTTGCTCAAGATATCCACTGTGCATAGGGAAATCCTAGAACAAGGTCTACACGCTGCTAATGTTCCAAAAGATATCGATATAGATAAGTTCCAAGAAATGTCAATCATATCTCAGCGCCACACTACCTCTCCTTTTCTGAAGAGGATGACAAGTCATTGACCCTTCCACACAATCAACCCCTCCATATTGAAGTCCTTATTCATAAATCTCATGTCAGACACGTGTTGATAGATGGAGGTGTAGGATTGAATATTTTCACACTGCATCTAATCAGGAGACTAGGTCTCTTAGAACAAACAATTGACACTAGAAACAAGATAACCATCAAAGCTTATGATGAGGAAGAAAGATCCTCAAGAGGTCTTATTTCTCTACCTATTAGAGTCGGACCAATTGAGAGGAACGTCATATGTCAAGTTCTAGATTTACCATTGGCCTACAATATCATATTAGGGAGACCATGGATTCACGAGATGCAAGCTGTACCATCCACTTATCACCAATGCATAAATTTCCCACATAATGGTATAGAAGTGACGATTCCTACAGATGCCAACTACACTTGCAACAATATCAAAGCAGGTAGCATGATACCACACAACAAAGAGGCTATGGATGCAGTTTCTCCTGAAATAACCAAGGACATGGTTATGAAGAGTTTTAGAAAAACTTTGAAACTTGAAGAAATATGTATGGGAGAGTACAAGTTGGACCTGACGCCTTCATTGACAGATCTTCTGGTGTCACCTAGATCCTATGGGAAACCATCATCAACATTCATGCCTCTAGCATTCAAAGAGCCAGAAGTACACAAGGCAACTAGAATGATAAAGGCATCCACATCTTCTTCAGATAACACAGAAGAACAGGTAGTCTTGAACTAGCTTTACAAAGGAGAACCAGTGGAATCTGAGGTCAAACATGTAAAGATATCCCCCAAGCAGTATGGAAAGGGATATGAGTTCCTTACACAAATGGGTTACAAAGGAAAGGGACCTCTAAATGACACAGGAAGAGGGATCATTGAACCTATTCCCATGGATTTCCACCTCAATAGAGATAAAACAGGACTGGGGTTTAATACTCAATCCAACAAACCTACTTCAAAAGAGAGTCCACCTTCTGAAATAGGGAGTGATAAAATAGATGAGATAATATCATAACCATGGTCTTATGAGAGATTACTACATATTGGCACAAAGAATCCTAAATATCAAGGAGAATGCTATGTACCTAGCTTTGAGGTACCACAAGATATTCACACTCCTTTGCTAGCAAAACCTCCCATTCAAGAGGTAGGAGACACCATAGCAACAATCACTCAAGAGGAACCTCAGGTACATAATTTACATCCTAACTAAGGGCAATTGGTCACAATTTCACATGTTCTTGATCTACCTCACTTTGATCTACAAGCAGCTAACCGAGTCCATCAAATAAACATTGCTAAATATTTAAATAGATCTGATGATGATGTCACAGACTCTCATGACTATGAGTGGGATCGACTATCTATTTCCTCCGAGGATATTGAGATAGATACAATTCACATGTTTGCAGCTTCCTCCACTCCTAGTAAATGACCAAACACTCATTTCAATGATACTGATCCTCCTGAAGCAGAAGAAGAGTTCCTTCCCCCGATCATTGATGGAGACACTAGTGAATACATAAGTCTACAAGAATTTCATAGGCTAAAAGCAAGAATCCTTCTTTTACAAAGGGATGATGATGAGATATTTACAGACGAGTCACTAGAGTTCGATCCATATATGACTGACAATGACCCTTTTAACAATGATCTCACTCTTATTGATCTAAATATCAAAGAAATTAACTTAACAGATTGTGTCATGTCATTTAATGGTCTTGATGCTAACATGATGTTGTCCTTCCTAGAATCTGACTCCCTAAAATTGGTACTTCCAGACCTAATTGATTGGACTGAAACAGACCCTACTCCTATCCTTGACTTTTCCAATGACCACTCCCTATCTTGTTATCTTAATGCTTGTGAACCTTACCCTTCTTCCACCGATGGAAGGAGCAGGAACATGTCACAAGAGGATATCAAGTTTCTTAGTCACAAACTAAAAAATAAAAATAAAAAGTGGACTGATGGTGAAAACCACTCTGTGGCAGTATCAGATCCCAAAATAGTAAAGAAAAAAGACATATCCAATAGTGAAAACCTCTCAAAGGTGCCAAAGGATGAGACTCTTGATATCCTCCTTGAACACTTTCAGGAAAGATCTTCGGTATTGATTGAACCAACACAGCCAGTAAACTTGGGCACGGTTGAAAATCCTCAAATAGTTCATCTGGCACAATCCTTATCAGAAGAAGAGAAGGTACAGTTCATAGATTTCCTGAAGGAGAAGAAAATCAACTTTGCATGGTCTTACACTGATATGCTAGGGCTAGATCCTAATCTCATTATGCACCACTTATCTATAGCTCCTGGGATCAAGACCGTGAAATAAAAACTTAGAAAAATGCATCCTCATGTTGCATTATTGGTGAAAGTAGAATTAGAAAAGTTGTTGAAAGATGGATTTATTCGAGTCATTGCCTATGCAGCATGGATCTCTAATGTCGTCCCCATTTCTAAATCCAATAAATCTATCAGGATCTATATGGACTTTAGAGACCTCAACAAAGCATGTCCAAAGGATGAATTCCCTCTACCAAATATTGACATGATCATAGACCTTACGGAAGGCTACCATATGTATTCATTAATGGATGGATTCTCAGGCTATAATCAAATCAAGATTGCCCCTGAGGATTAAGAGAAAACCGCGTTCACATGCGTATGGGGCACATTTTGCTGGAACATCATGCCATTTGGGTTAAAGAATGTCAGTGCAACATATCAAAGAGCCATGACAACAATATTCCATGACATGATGCACAAGAACATGGAGGACTATGTCGATGACACGTTGGCTAAATCCAAAGAAAGATGTATTCACATTGCTGATTTGAGAAAGATATTAGATCGAATGGAACAATTCCAACTCAGGCTCAACCCAAAGAAATGTGCCTTTGGAGTCCAATCAGGTAAGCTCCTAGGATTCATAGTATCAGCAAAGGGAATTGAGGTAGATCCTGCAAATGTAAAAGCTATTCTAGAGATTACTCCTCCATGTAATATCAGTCAAATGAGGACGCTACAAGGGAGACTACAGTCTATCAGGAGATTCATGTCCCAACTTGCAGATAAGGAACAACCTTTTACTAAGCTACTACATAAAGGGGTTGCATTCAATTGGGATGAACACTGTGAAGTAAACTTCAGGCAATTGAAGGGGTACCTGGCTACTCCACCTATTCTTATGGCACCTATTCATGGAAAACCTTTGCTCCTATACATTTCAGCTATAAAAACATCCCTCAGAGTATTACTAGTGCAATAAGATGAAATAAAGAAAGAACGAGCTATCTACTACGTTAGTATAACCCTAGTCACTTATGAGCTCAATTATAGCATTATTGAGAAAGCATGCTTAGCAGTCGTCTTTGCATCACAGAAATTGAGACACTACATGCTCTCTCATACAGTGAAGCTCATTGCTAAGATAGACCCTCTAAAATATCTTTTGAGTAGAACAACATTAATAGGACGTTTGGAAAAATGGGTCCTAATTCTAAGTGAGTTTGACATTGAATATGTCGAATGGCGAGCTATCAAAGGACAGGTACTTGCAAATCAATTGGCTAATTCACCTTTCCAAGATGATGAACCTTTACTAATTGAATTTCCTGATGAAACCATCATGCATCTCACTGAACATCCATGGAAGATGTACTTTGATGGTTCATTCACTCAACAAAGATCTGGAGCAGGGGTTCTCTTCATAATTCCACAAGGATACAAGATTCCCAAATCTTACAAATTGATGTTTCCATGCACCAAAAATATCTCAGAATATGAAGCATTGGTCAATGACCTCAAGCTAGCCATGGAATGGAAGATCATAGAGTTACATGTGTATGGTGACTCCCAACTAACTATCAATCAAGTCAATGGGGAGTATCAAACAAAAGATGAAAACTTGATGCCCTACAAGAAACTAGTTGATGATCTCAAGAAGTAATTTGTCTTTGTCACCTTCCAGTAGATACCAAGATCAGAAAACAAAGCTGCAGATGCTTTGGCTAGCTTGGCATCCATGTTACAACTAGAGGAGCATCAATTCCACTATGACTTCTTAGTGGAAGAAATATCCTATCCTGCCTTTGCTAATCTTGAATACCAGGTAATATGTGCCTTGAATACCCCAGATCAATCTCAGAATGCCAGTATCATTGCTTACCTTTTTCACCAAACCATTACCACCAATCTATCCAGAAATGAGAAAAGATCCCTGATTAGGATAGTATCGTGTTACGTCCTCATAACTAACAACCTATATCGACGTAGTCTCGACAGTACATTTCTTTGATGTTTAGAACTCGAAGAGTCCAATCTAGCATTAAAAGATGTCTATGAAGGCGTATGTGGATCACACTCAAACGGCTTTTCATTAGCCAAGAAACTGCTCAGAGTAGGCTATTATTGGCCTACCATGGAGAAAGATGCTATTCAATTTTCAAAAGCATGTCTTAAATGCCAGACACATGGAAACCTTATCCATGCCCCTGCCAGAGAATTGATACCTTTCATAACACATTAGCCATTCCAGCAATGGGCCTTTGACTTGGTTGGACAAATATAGCCCAACTCTTCAAATGGACACAAGTTTATCATTATGGCCACTGAGTATTTCACAAAGTGGATCGAAGCCATGCCATTAATCAAAGCCACTGGAAAATAGGTGGCTATTGTCATTCTAAACTACATTATTTGTAGATATGGGATACCCTCTTCAATTGTAATAGATAATGGGGGCCAATTTAAAAATCAAGACATTGATGACCTCTGTGAACAGTTCCATATCACTCAACGTTGCTCCTCAATCTATTATCCTCAAGGTAATGGATAGGCCGAGGCATCAAACAAAAATATTCTCAAAATTCTACACAGAACTGTAAGCAAGTCTGGCAGAGACTGGCATCTACAACTAAATCTGGCACTATGGGCCTACAGAACAAGCATCAGAACACCAACTAGGGCCATGCCATTTTCTCTAGTCTATGGCATTGGAGCAGTATTACCTATTGAGATTGAAATCCCATCTTTGTGGATATCTTTACAAGGACTGGTTACTGATGAAGAGTACCGCATCGATAGGGTAAATTCTTTGGACCTACTAGACGAGTGCAGACAACAAGCATTCGATCACCTCAAAGTGTATCAAGCATGTATGTCCAAAGGTTACAACAAAAAGGTCAAACCATGCAAATTTGAAGTAGGAGATCTTGTCCTGAAGGAGAATCCTAAGAACCAGCCTAACAAGGAGTAGAAAGGAAAGTTTGAACCTAACTGGCTAGGACCTTATCTTATCACTGCTACTTTTGGGACTGGAGCTTATCAATTAGCTACACCTGAGGGAGATGTTCTTCTAGATCCTATCAACACTCTACATTTGAAGCAGTTCTACGCTTAATGTTCGGCTAGCAGAGCCTATACAACAAATAGTTCTTGCAAAATACCAAAAATATTTAGAAAATTGATCTTGAAGAAATCCAAAAATAGTGGAAAAGGTCCTTCAAAATGGGTATCCTTGGTGAAAACCTAGTAAATAGGCACCTTGATACTACAAAAACATTCAAAAAAGCAAAAATAACAAAAAAATTGAAAAAGAGAAAAGTGCCTAGATGAGCACTTGGTAAAACAGGCATCTTGGTAGCAAAAAGAAAGAAATGAATCTTGCCAAGTGGTGAAAATCTGGCAATCAGGCGTCACTTGTGTTCTGCGCTCCATCTATCGATGCACTACTGATACTAGGCTTTCATAATTTTGCCTATTCTTGTACGCTGACTTCTTTTTCCTATGTAACTATCTTATCCTCGCTTGGGGTTTGTCTATATTTACGTGTTAGGAATAAGTCATTCTGCACTGGGGGCATCTTTGCTAGCGTAGTCAGTTGCGGTTGCTAGGTTTCTCTAGGATGGTTTTTCTCATGAATACATTCTTTCATGCGAAACAATGTCACTTTCCAAAAACAAGGGTGCCTTTTCAAAACATGGGACATGACATTTACATTCACAGCATTCCTACAAACCTATGTGGGATTGCAAACATGACCAAATTATCCTATCAAGGCACAGACATGGAACACCATATAGCTTATATTCTAATTTTCTGATTGATGAATCTTTACTGTGTTTGACATATGGATGAACAAAGTACTAATTAACACATAGTTTTCTAATGGTTTGATTATGATTCTTTTATGTCCTGATGATGTTTTCAACTAGGGGCATCTAAGTAATTATAAATTTTATTTGATTGATTATGAATTGATGATTTGTTATGTCTTCTTAGTTGCTCAATGACGTCTGTGCAAAGACAAAGATTCATAAGGATAGGGGGCATAATGTTTTCTTGATTTTTTGTGTATGGTGATTATTTCACATGATCCTATAAATTTCACTGAACTTGGATGTTTATGGTAAGAGCTTCCACTATGGGTGGATAGCCGCATATATCTCGATCTTTGTTATGTGTAAACTATGGTGCGTTTGACACAATTTCCTTGTCTATTTTCTGATCCAGATTCTCACTAAGGTATACGAATCATAATGTACCCAAGGATATGAATTTTCAAGGTCATTGTGGGTCCAATATCTTGCCTTACTCAAAATCTGGTATATTAAAAGGAAGGTGACTATTTTGTTATCCTGGCTTCTATGCCTTGATGCCTAAGTCTATTTCCAACATTTCAATAAAAATAGTATTCATACTTTCATAATATCAATGGGTATTAGCGATGGTTATACTATCAGATGGTATCCATTCCAAAAAGCACCCAATGATGATAAAAATGTTACAATATTTTCTAAATTAGTGACAAGTCCTAAGAGTCTGCATATAGATGCATTTAGCATTTGCATGATGCATTTATCAACAGAAATAACAGCATAAGGAAATTTTAAAGCTCAAAAATGGTTTTCTATCTTCTTCTAAATATCAAGTTAATTACATCATCTATATTACTGATATCAAATATTGTTGCACATCCATAGCATACATTTTGCATTCATTGAAAAGAAGAAACTGGAAAATACAAAAAATAAAACATCCATGTATTCCATTTTTACTTTTTTTTCATCCTCAAGTGCATCCATACATCTATTTTGCATAACTAAAAAATCAAAAGAAACATACATTTGCATTTTCACATAGGTATCATTTATAACATATTTATATCAGTAATGAATCATCACATCCAAATCATAAAATGATGTTATCATCTGCAAAATTAACTCATCACGAGACCAAGATATCATCACATGTGCAAAAATATACATTTACCACATCTATGAAAGCAGAAAAAGCTCATAAAACATTTCAGAATCTAGAAACTGCATCAGATACATATCATCATAACACGGTACAAATCAAAGCATAAAGAGTATCAGAAAGCATAAAGAGTATCAGAAAGCATAAAGTGTATCAGTGAGCATAAAAGAGTATCAATACGCCAAAAATGAATCAAATATATATATGAATGTAATATACAAAAGCAGGGATCTTAGGAGGATCCAGATATACATGTATGATCTCAAAATATATCTATCAAAAAGATACATAAATCTCAGCTCTGTCTCGCCCCCTCTCCCTAGTCAGGAGGAGGAGGAGGAGGTGGTGCAAAAGGTGCTAATGGAGGTGGCATGGCCCCCTTTGACTGTTGGGCCGCTCAAGAAAATGTAGGAGCTCTCTATCCCTCTAGTACTACTATGTGATATAGGGCATAATAATAGGTGGCCCTCTATCCTTGATGGACTATTTTGCAGGCCTATGTATCCCTCTCTGCCCAGAGTCTCTCCATCTGCCTGTCCCTGTCTATGAGCAAGGCATCTGATATAACCAGCCTTGACTCTGATGCTGTGGCTCTAGCCTCCAAGGCTGTAATCTGAGCTCGGAGCTGCTCCCTCTCCTTCTCACATCTCGACAAAGGATCTCCATCCCTGCCTACATCCTGATCCTGTGGCCTCTTTGGTGGCCCCTGCTGTCGCTGCCTCTGCTGGTCTCTAGTCAGAAGTGGACCAGGATCTCGCCATGGGGCTACAAATCTAAATCTATGTCGTCTTCCCTGCTCACTGCCATTGGCACCACCTGTATCCATGGCCTCTCCTTCACCACCCCTTTCATCTCCATCATGCCCATCATCCGGAGGAGGATGCCTGCCATCTCTACCACCATCGCGGCCCCCATGTCTCCCAGGAGCCCTGTCTCTTTGTGCACCTCCTCTACCCCTGACGGCTTGGTCATCAGGATCGTAATCAAGTGGCTCCTCTATATGAGGAATGATCTCCTCGGGCATAATAAATTATGAAAAAGGATATTGGAGCATCTCGACAGCATACCCATCTAAAACCCCTGCATCCTCAACATCTGGGCGAAGGTCCCAGTCTACTGTCACCATGTCCCTGATCTCCTTATGGGTAGTCTCGTAAGTCAATTGTGCACCCCATAGAGGTGCCTCATCCCTAGTATGAGCATATACTGCCACATCCTCTGTATGGGCCTATAGCCGCCCATACTGCCTCACAACTCTGGTAATCAGAAAGCGCTCTATAATGTATCTAGTCCACCCAATCAGATTTCTTCTCTGACATAAAAATGTTACATGTCGAGCATCATAAGTCCACACCTCATAGTCTAAATAAGGTCGCCAAAAAACCTCATTCATATCATCAAATAGGCGGCGCCAGTACTCGACCTTGCCTAGATGGGGCTGCTGTAAAAGGCCTGCATATGTAACCAGCTGAATTTGGTCTATCACAACTATGGACCCTATTTTCCCTAAGTGTGATCATACCCTCGATTTATGTCCAAACAACACTGTTACTGCTTAGCATAATTCTTTTAATCAATTTAATATCCTAGGTGATTTTTATCACTGATTTATATTAACTATTATAGCCATACAATTCAAATCAATTTCGACCAATCAAATCAAATCAAAATC
>MU226025.1:381760-393163 GCA_018584345.1 Thuja plicata
CTTATTTTGTGTTCTTGTTGTATACCCCGTGTGATGGGCCTGTTACTATCTCCTCAGCACGGTGGGAGTGGACCTTTGGTTCCACGTGGTCGGGTGGTAGTGATTCTTATTACCATTGAGATTTTGAGAGATTCTTCTTCATGCTTGGATGTTCCTTATTGCAGTTTCAGCTTCCTAGTCTTTTGGAAACTTGTTTAGTTACTTGAGTTGTGTTATGTACCATATGTATATATTGGTTATCATCCTTGGAGGATGCATTGTATTGGTTATTATGTATTATTACATACCCTGCAATTTGTGCAGTGGATGTTGATTAGGTAGTGTACCTTATGGTATCAGTTGTATATGTAATCTTTATTATGAGATGTATGTTATTGGTTTCGGATTGTGTAACCTTTATGTCATTTCTTTATTATGGTAATCGTAGATTAGTTTGTTTGAGTAATTCTACGTCAAGGAACCCTCGAGGAATGTTAATCATGTATGTGTTGTATTTCATGTACGTCATGTACTTCATTATATCACTTCCGCATTGTTATTAATATTGTTTGTAAATATTTTTTAAAAAAATTATTCTGTGAACTTAGTGTCATGTTTAGGTTAAGTTCTCCTGGGTTCCCTGGCGGGGCATTACACTTTGGTTCTCATGAACTGATATCTTATGTTTTCTCATTTTTAAAAGATTTTTATCAAGCTCCTAGCAGCTTCATACTGGCTTTTTGAATGACAACCAAGTTCATTATCAGTATTATCAATTTTTGGACGATAACCAAGTTCAGAATTGGTATCTTTAAAATATTTTATTGATCTTTAGACGACAACCAAGTTCAAAATCAATTCTATCAGTTTGGTTCGATCAAGTGCGAGACTGATCTCATCAATATTTCGTTCAACAACCAAGAACGGGATTCTCAATCTTTCTGAAGTCTAAATCAAAAACTTTCTTTGAATTAATGCGCTGCTCACACATCAATTCAAAGAGGGGCAAATGTAACCACCTAAATTTGGTTTGTTCCAACTATGGACCCTATTTTCCCTAAGTGTGATCATACTCTCGATTATGTCCAAACGACCCTGTTACTGCTTGGCATAATTCTTCTAATCAATTTAATGTCCTAAGTGATTTTTATCACTAAACTATATTGACTATTATAGCCATATGATTTAAATCAATTCAGACCAATTAAATCAAACCAAAATCAAACATGTCTATGGTATTTAATTATAAAGGAATTAAATAAATCCCTAAATCAATTACCCACTCGCAATTAACCTATTCCCCTAGCCTATTTAATTTAATTAAAATGGCTATAGTCCCCTAATTATTAAAAAGTAATTAAATTGTTTAAATAAATTTAATTCATTAATTAATATTCTCTCAAACCCCAACCTAACCCATCTCAACCACTTCTACCCTGGGTTCTAACCCATCCCAACCTATTTCGCCCTTGCTAATCTAATTCTACACCTAATCTAATTCTAACCTCGTTCCTAATGTTGTCACATTCCATTAAGGAATTCTTAGCAACTCAACCCACTTGAGAAAGTCCACTTTCTCAAGCTTGACTTCCTTAAGGTCCACTTTCTCAAGCCATCCTCTTACACCTCCCCTTGCTTCTTTAAGGATTTCATTAATGCCTTATTAATGAAAATGCCTTAAGCCTATGTCTCCTCTATGCCTTATTAATGCCTTGGGCATTAATGACCCTTACACCTCCATTAATGAGCCCCTTCACTCATTAATTCACCTTGTCCCCCCTCTCTCTCTCTCCCATTCTTCTATAAATATAAGCCATTTTTTAGAGTAAATAAGCCTTCACATTAGATTGTAAATGCATTGTTATGCTATTAGATTAATCCTAGACTAACATTTCACTTCTTATTCCATGCTTTTTCATTGTTATTATTCACATGCTTAGAGATAGAATGTTTGTTTTTCATCTTTTTAGCTTGTTTTTAACTAAAAATCCTTCATGCTAGGTTGTATTCGTCACTGATTGTAGCATATTCTGAGGGCTTATATGTTACTAATCAGACTCTTCCTAGTTAGCAGGCAATAGGTCGATATTAGGTAGTTTTACATGCTTGTCTAACCGTTTTAAACTAATGCAATGACTTATTGAGTGTTTGTGTCTTTCTTAACAAGTTCCCAAATACACATGCACAAATAGGTCATCCATAAAATTTTCCAAGTAACTTTACCTTACAAACGTATTTAGGTTCTAGTTCTCTTCACAACTATACATTACTCTTCCCATGATAATGTGTACATTTTGTAATGTACTAATACTCCTAACCACTAGTCACTATATTTTTTCATTAAATGCCAATTCTTTTCACCTTGTATGATCTCTCTTTTTTTACCCAAAAATAATTATTCTCATCCTTCCTCTAGCAACTCCCTTCAATTCCATTGCAACTTTCATTTTTGTATAATATGGGCTAGTAGATAGCCCCTCAATTTCCTCATTATTGCTTATGTTTCTTGTAGCTTCATTCCACCAATATGGTTCGCCTTTTCCACTAATTATTTAGTAACCAACACTTCTATTTTTCCAACCTCATCTTCATTTCAATAACCTCTTCTCATTTGATCACCTCACTTCATCTCCTCTAAGAGCCCATTGCTCTGTGGGAAAACCTTTAGTCCTCAAGAGTAACTTCTCCTTTCATTATGGCTCCTTATTCTATGAATCTTTTATTGTAAGTGTATTTGCACTATGGAAATTTTTTTAAGAGTGGTTGTAAGTGCACAATCCCCTCCAAATGACTAGTTCTCACCTCTAAATAATTCAAACCACTATTAATTGAGATGCTTCCAAACCAAAAATTAATAATATGCTTTAATTTAATGATGTAAAATTCATACACAAATTGATGTGTGCAATCTTTAGAGATGATATCAAACCTAAGATACTCATGTTGTGGTTTGAGGAATTTTATCATAGAATGGAAGCAAAATTTATGAATAGAGCCTAGTTTCCATAAAAGTAGAAAATGAAAATTTTCAAGTGTTATGAATTGACTGTGATTAAAAAGATCTTTATAATTGATTCATTGAGAGCATAGGGGTAAGCGTACCAAGATGTTGTACAAAAAGGGGAGTATAAGTGGTCACTTTATTTCCAAAAGCAAGTAAACCTGAACTTCAGAGGGAAATTTGAGAGTCATGCTCTCAAAATTAGAAGATGTGCAAATAAATATAATTGGAGTACTCTGAATCTTGTTTCTAAACTACTAAAGTTTTTTTTTTAAATGGGTGATTAAGAGGGTCAAACCTCCTGCACACAAAAAATTGTTCCTGATTTTTTTCAAAAAAATATAACATAGTTGTTTCCGTGCGCTTCATAAAATATATACTTAGGTTTAGTATTTTCAAAAACCCTTTTGTAAGATGATAGGTAACACTGAGATCTAGAAGTTGTGTATTTAATTTGTAGTTTTATGTTGATTATTTTTTATTTATGTTTTTTTGAAGTGACTGCATCCTAAAAATTGGGTACCTATTCATGCGCTGGACATAACTTGCATCAAAATAATAAAAAATGCAAACTTTTATAGAAACTAGTTTAGAAAAGTAATATGTAATTTGTTTTAAATTTGGTCAAGTAGATCAAAAGTTATTAAAAAAATGGTACACATATGTCTATGAGGACTGTCAAGGCACTGGTAAACAAAAATTAAAAATAGTATGCTAATGTGGTCAAATTTTGAAAACTTTATATGGTTAGAAAGCTCATATGAAGTGTGAAAATATGGTGGTAATTATCCAAATACCCACTTGATGATGTGTAAACTTGATGATGAGGAATTCAAGAAACCCATTTTGAAGAACAAAACATAAGAAAAGGGAGGTAAATGGAGGCAAATGAGGCTCCCAAGACCCAACCTTGTTATCTAGGCCTATTAACTAGCCTCATTCTTAGCTTTTAAATTTACCAAACATAAGCACAATTAATTTATTTATATTTAAAGTAACACAATTGTGTTAGGGATGTTTTTCTATTTTTTTTTGGTGGGTGGCGACTTTTTTGTACACCATCTTGGTGCACTTACCCATAGATGGCATTCATACTCAAATTAATGTGTGTGATCCTCATGACAATGATATCAAACCTAAAGTACTCTTCATGTGATTTGGACAATTCAACCATAGAATGGAAATAAAATATATTAATAGAGACGAGTATGAAGATATAAATTGATTGATTGAGCAGATAAGAATTAAGATATATTGTTATGTAAGAGAACAATTACATGAATAAGTGGTGATTCCTAATCATCTATCTACCTCATTTTTCTATAAGGTTTGAAATATCTAAAAAGGATATCAACTATTTATAAATAGACATATAAATTTGTAAAAAGATATCAACCATTTATAATATTTTTGGTGTTTGTATTATCTCAGAATTTAGGATAGTTGATAAGTCTTAGATAGCAAAAATAATAAAGCATTCATACTCACACAATATAGAGAGTCTAGAGAGTACCACTTATCCATCATTTATTAAAGGCCTAGTAAGGCAACAGCTAAACAAAAGGACAGTGAAAATGGATCCTTAAGTTTCTATCATACCAAACAATATGTTTATGGAACTACAAATGACTTATACTAATATGAGACTACTCCATATTGTATGTGGTAAATTTGGCCTTGTTAATTCACCATACACTTCAACATAGTCCTTCTTCACCAGGTACACACAAGACTGAATATGAGATTATTCATCCAGATGAGGTTTTCAAAATAAATCTCAGAACGAGAGTCTCACAACCATAGAGCAATCTAGTAACAAAGGATTTTTCTCCATGAATGCAATGCAATGCACAATTATTCTAAGAATTGAAAGATGTAAGATAATCTAAGACATGATGATAAATGCAATTATTCTAAAAATTGAAGCTATTCTATTGCAAAATGATATTATTCTATATGAAGCTATGACAATAATTCAGTATTCTAACAATACATAAAAGTGAGTGGGGATTTCAGGGGGTTTTGAATGAAGAATGAGAGTTCTTTTATAGACTTAGAGATGATCAGAATAGAAACTTTCCTCTTTGAAATAAAACAGATAGAAAAGCCAGTTTAAAATAGAAATCTTTATTCAAAAGAATATAATAAATTATTTTCTTCCTGCTTTAATTGTTTTCTTTCTTTGATTTAATACTATTTTATTTGAATTTAATTGTTTTATTTCTCTTTAAAGCACAATTAATTCAAAGTTTCCATTTCTGAATAAAAGAAAGATTTTTTATAGAATATTCAATTAATTAAATAAATATGACCTCATAATTGCTTTTTCTCAATTATCTGAATATTTAAATTTAATTATTGAAAATGAGGATATTTATTTAATAATTAAATATTATTTAATTCCCTTTTCATGTGTCTCAACTAAAGAGGGTGAATTTAATTTAATTAAAGTGCTAGGACTTTATAATTAAATTAATTCAATCATAGGGTTTATTTAGCCAATAGATATTTAGGAATTTAAACATGATGTATGATTGATGCAGATTTAGGATTTTCTACATTTGACACTCAGGTCGAGTAGAGTTAGTTAATGACTCAAAATTGCCTAGTACAATAGGACTTTGATGATCTACAAGAATGACAAATGCAACAAAATTGGTTAGGGTTGCAAGATGCTAATTTTGGGGTGTTACATTTTGCCCCTCTTTGAATTGATGTGTGAGCAGCGCATTGATTCAAAGAATAGTCTGATGCTTGAAGTACAAAAGAATAGATTTGAAAATTGATGATGTAAAGATTTCAAAGCCATCTCTAGAATAGAGCTTGACTCTCTGAAGTCTAGGTTAGGTTGCCAAGATGTCGGTCAAATAGATATCTTTCACAAGATTGTCCCCAGAACGAGGCTCAACCTTCAGAAGTTGGGGGTAGATTGCCCTGATACCTATCCCAAAAGATAGTAAGTAGAGGTTTTAGGAATATCTCCAAAATGAAGCTTAGTCCCCCAATATTTAGGTTAGATCACCCAGACACTGGCTAGATTGACATCTTTCACAAGTTTATCCCCAGAATGAGGCTTAACCTTCAGGAGTCAGGGTTAGATTGCCCCGATACCTATCCCAAAAGATGGATAAATATCTTTCACAAGGTTATCCCTAGAATGAGGCTTAACCTTCAGGAGTCAGGGTTAGATTATCCAAATACCTGTCCCAAAAGATGGATAAATATCTTTCACAAGGTTATCCCCAGAATGAGGCTTAACCTTTAGGAGTCAGGGTTAGATTGCCCCGATACCTATCCCGAAAGATGACAAGATGTAAGGAACAAAGATGCCCTTATTGATTGTGGAGTATCCAGTTTTGACCATGAGGTACAAAAAATTAAACATGCCCCAAGTGGTGAGAACTTTTGAAAATTAGATCAGATTGATTGAAATAGATTCAATGATGTAATCATCCTGCCCCCTCAAGAGAGAAATAGAAATATGACATGCCATATTGATGATGGAGAGAAAAAAATTGTAGATAGATGTTGAGTCAGAGATCAAGAAGAACTCAGAATAGATTACGGAAGAATTCAGAAGAGTCAGAATCAATTTCGAGTGATTTCAAGGTCTGGTTGACCAAGTTTGACTAGGGTTGACCGGAGTTGACTAGAGTTGAATTTTGAGGAAAAAAGTCAAAGATTTGAGGAAATGATGATATGATATGATTCTGACAAGAAAGTGACGTCAGAAAGTTGACTGCATAAGCGTCTGATCGCATTAGTCCTAAAAATTTTAAAATGCAATTTTGAGCTATATAGAAGTGTCAGATTTCGATTTTGATCTCAAAAATGGGTTGAGCATATAGTTGAAGATAGAGAGAGAGGATCAAACACCTGTGCAGTCATGATGAAACCAAGACAGTGAAGAAGAACACTCCAAAGTATGAACCCAGAAGAATGCAATGAAAAGAACACTGAATCATTGTCACAATGCAAGTCTAGAATGAAAATGCAATCCTATGCTAGATGCAATATGAAGGTGCAATTCTATGTTAGATGCAATATGAAAGTGCAATTCTAGGACATGGTTGTGAGACCCATCATAAAATCATCATCATTGAGCATTGTTTTGGAACATCAAAGTCGATACAACCCTTACTGGCACCACAATGCAACCATAAGGATATGAATGACTTATCATCAGATAAAATGTAGGAAACAAATGTAAGCACCAGGGCACAAAAGCCAAGATGACCTGAACATTGTTTCTAGTTAATGTTGCAAGAGTACACCAGTATTGAGGCATTCAAAGCCAAGATAACCATGAGTGTGATCATGCGTAAACAAACAGATCAATAACAAATAAAATAATAACAAATAGAGCAATAACAAGCAAGGAGATAGTACCGAACTCACCATGGCGTACAAATAAACAAGATTGAGGGATGTGAGGTTGTTCCACCTTAGTGTGGGAGCTCTTATCACATACACCCTATTTATTTTACGTTGCTGGATCATTGAGACTACACCAACAAGCAGTAGACAAAGAAACTATCAATGAAATTCATGAGAATAGACAGCATACAAAGAAATATTCAAGCATAGCTCAGCCTGTTTCAAAGTTTGTGAATGTGGATGTATATGAGGTATTGAAAAACACCATTGTGCTTGTGTGTGCATTGTGTTCGAGTGTTATCGATAGATGTTTACATTTTGAGATATCCAATGTGTGTTAAAAAACACAGATGTGTCCAAAGATAGTGTTAAAAAACACTGTTTATGGTGGTGTTGAAAAACACCAGTTTGTGTTAGTAGTGAGTTGTCCTTGAGAAGTGACAAGATTAATGACTCAGGTGTACACCAAATATGTGATCAAATGGGGGGCCCATGCCCCCAAGTAATGATGACTGACCTGACATATGTTGTGAGGACAAACGAGATATGATTGCCCCCAAGCGTATGGTGTTGAATCAATGACAATTCAGGAGGGTCCGAAAAGGAACTAGATTGTCACAAAAGTGACCAAAAGATATGTACAAACTAAAGCAAAGAATCGTCAAGAATAAGGATTGATAGATAGAGCGTTTGAGTACAACTCCAACTGTAACAAATGTGAGCAATCTCGATAGAATAGCGACAGTAGGCAAACACAGTGAGAACCACTGATGACTGACGCAAGAGAGATGCTCAAATGAAGCGATCATAGCATAAGCTATACATCAGTAGGTAGATGTAGTGAGAACTACTAGTGACTGATGTGAGGGATATTCTCAAGAAGAGAGAACTCTGTATAAGCTAAGTGACAGTAGGCAGATGTAGTGAGAACCACTGGTGACTATCACAAAGTAGATCCAAAAGATAATAAGACAATACCCCCAAGACCAAGAGGGTTTCCCTGAGAGTATGACTAGTTTCAATCCATGTAAGTTGGTGTCTTGACGGGAACTGAAAGCAAATGAAAGTAGGAAAGCAGCAATGCGGGAAAGCAAATGCATAAAGCCAAGGGGTGCTGCGATAGATATAGCATTGTGGAACAAGAGGCGCCTGTTTACCAGGTTTTCACCTTCTTGGCAGGAATTCTTTTTTTTGCTACCATGATGCCTGTTTTCCAAGTTTTCATTAATGGCACTTTTTTTCTTTTTCTCTTTTTTTGTATTTTTCAATTTTTTAATTATTTTTGTATTTTTGCAATTTATAATTTTTTTGGAGATACATCAAAGCGCCTATCGCTAGGTTTTCACTAAGATGATCATTTTTTCAGGACTTTAGTATATACATGAGCATATTGACGATGTCTCAGCTATAGAACCGCTTCAGATGAAGAGCGTTGATAGGCTCTTTGAGTTGTTCTCATTCAATAGTAGAGATTTGATAGGTACCAGACCCAAACACTGCAGTAAAAATATATGGACTGAGCCAATTAGGTTCAAACTTGCCTTTCTGGACCCGATGTTGATTCTTAAGGTTCTCCCTCAGAATGAGGTCACCCACTTGGAAGTCCCTTGGTCTAACCTTTTTGTTATAGCTTTTAGACATCCTCTTTTGGTATGCTCTCAGGTGATCAAACACCACTTTTTGATGTTCATCAAGTAATTCTAGTTCTTGTAGCCAAGATATTCTAGTATCTTCATCAGTAATGAGGCCCTTCAGAGAGACTCACAAAGAAGGAATCTTGACCTCAATAGGTAGCACAACATCTGCTCCATAAACCAATGCATAGGGTGTAGCCCCTATTGGTGTTCTTATACTTTTCCTATATGCCCAAAGAGCTGGATTGATCCAGAGATGCCAATCTCGTCTGGACTTATGTACTATACGATGCAGGATCTTAAAGATTGTTTTGTTGGAAGCTTCCGCCTGTCCATTACCTTGAGGATAATAGATGGAAGACCAGTGTTGAGTAATTTTAAATTTAGAGCTAAGCTCTATCAAATCCTTATTTTTAAATTCTCCCCCATTATCTGTGATAACCATTGAGGGTACACCATGCCTGTAGATGATGTAATTGAGAATAAACATTGCTACTATTTTTCCACTGGCAACGGTGAGAGGGACTGCCTCCACCCACTTAGTAAAATAATCTATAGCTATAATGATAAACTTATGTACATTGGAGGATGAGGGGTAGATCTGACCCAATAAATCAAAGGCCCATTGTTGAAATGGCCAGAAAGTAATGAATGGAATCAACTCCTTGGCTGGAGCATGAATCAGGTTTCCATGTAATTGACATTGTTTGCAGGACTTAGCAAACTATGTTGTTTCTTTTTCCATATCTGGCCAATAGTAACCAGCTCTAATAAGTTTGCGGGCCAATGTCAGGCCATTAGAGTGTGACCCATAGATGCTTTCATGCACCTCTACTAACGCTTGTTTGGATTCATCAGGTTATAAACACCTAAGGAGGGTACCGTCTAGACCACATCTATACAAGTCATTAGCGATGATGACAAACTGTGAAGCACTGTGGATTAGGTGACGTTTCTCATTCTGGGAGTAAGTGTCTGGAACAATCTGGTCACATAGGTAGGAGAAGATACGATGGTAAGGGGATGAGTTATGTCATATGATAGAATAGATCATCTGGGAGTCAGGGGAGTCATAGGATGGGTAGTGTAACATCTCCACCAAGAATTCATGTCTAAAATCATTTTCAGCCATTTGCATCATAGAGGAAAGAGTAGCCATGGCATCTGCCGCTTTATTCTCTGCCCTCAAAACCTGTTGAAATGTGATATGAGTAAAATAATGTTTAAGAGCATCAACCAATCATTTATAAGGTACCAACTTTTCATCCCTTGTCTGATAGATATCGTTAACCTGATTAATGACCAACTGGGAATCTCCAAGAACATTTAGTTCATCCACGCTCCATTCAAGGGCGATCTTCATACCGTTGATGAGAGCTTCGTACTCAGCAATAGTATTTGTACAAGGAAACAACATCTTGTATGCTTTTGGTAATGAGTACCGTTGAGGTGTAATGAACAGTATCCCAACACCTGACCCCTGTTGGGTAAATGAACCATCAAAAAACATATTCCATGAGCGATGTGTAAGAAGTAATATGGACTCATCTAGAAATTCAATGTGCAAAGGTTGATGATCAACTAGAGGTGCTTCTGCCAACTGATCTGCTATTGCTTGGCCCTTAATAGCTTTCCTTTCAACATATTCAATATCAAACTCACTGAGAAGCATGACCCATTTAGCTAGTCTACCTGTGAGGGTAGCTTTACTGTGTAAATATTTCAGAGGGTCAATTTTAGCAATTAGATGTGTAGTATGAGCCAGCATATAGTGTCACAATTTTTGTAAAGCAAACACCACTGCAAGGCAAGCCTTCTCTATAGAAGAATATTTCATTTCATATGAGACTAGAGTTCTACTAATGTAATAGATAGCCCTTTCTTTCTTGTGCTGATCTTCTTGAGCCAATAGCATACCTAATGATGTATCCATAGCAGATATGTAAAGTATAAGTGGCTTCCCATGAATGGGAGGCACCAAGATTGGTGGGTTCACAAGATACTGCTTGATTTGTTTGAACCCGTCATCACATTCTTTATTCCACTGGTAAGCCACACCCTTGTGCAAAGTCTTGGTAAATGGTTGTGACTTGTCTGCCAATTAAGAGATAAAATGCCAGATAGACTACAGTTGGCCTTGAAGTCCTCTCATTTGTCTGATATTTTTTGGTGGCAGCATTTCCATAATAGCTTGTACTTTTGCAGGATCTACTTCAATACCTTTGGCAGAGATGATATAGCCAAGTAACTTACTAGATGTTACTCCAAATGCACATTTCTTAGGGTTGAGCCTTAGACTGAATTGTTCCATACGATCTAGTATAGGACCTAGATCTGCAAGATGTTTCTTTCGGTGCATGCTCTTGGCTAAAGTGTCATCCACATAATCTTCCATTGTTTTATGCATCATGT